>JAEAOA010000107.1:0-209617 GCA_016746295.1 Potamilus streckersoni | reverse complement strand
TTTGATTTGTATAATATTAAACTAGTGTTGATAATTTTATCTAGGATAGTAAATAATGAGCTACTATACAAAATTTGGAACACTATTAGAAGATTTATCCACAAAAAGTTTTAAAGGTGACTTATCCAAATATGCAACTCTTGATCGACTCAAAAATGAAATCAATAATTTACTAAATCTTACCAGCGTAGATCCAGATGAAGTCGTCATTTTCCAGGACAAAGAAGGACGATTAAAGACGAGTAACGTAAAACTGTCAGATGTAGTTGTACGAAATCCAAGTGGGAATATTGTTATGACACAAAACAAGATTACAGATCTTGGAAACCCAACTGAGGATGGGGATGCTGTCACTAAAAAATACGTCAATGATTGGGACGCTTCAATTACTAATGAAATCACAGCGCTCAAAACTGATTTTACCAGTCACGTGAACACATTTTTAAGTTTTCGCAGAAACATAAACAAAATTAGAGATGAATTTTTTGGAAATCCATCAAATGTTAGCATTACACTCGCTAATATTAACACAAATCTCAATGATATTAACACAAAACTCAATGATATTATTAGTGGAATTCCTAATATTGTTGAGAAAACAAATATGATTAAAATACCTCACAAACAGATTAAAAATATTGTGTATACTGTTGCATCTGGGTCTGGTACATGGACGAGGGATAATGATAGTCATATACACTCCAGAAGTTACCGGTGTGTATAGATTCTCAGTGTTTAGCAAAGTAAATTTTAAAATATATACCTTAACTTCATTATATAATTCAATTGATAACATATCTGGAATATTAAATATAATATTAAACAAAAATTCTATGGAGATATTTTTACTTGAACCAACTGATGTAAAATTTATAGGTCCTTATCATTGGTGTTTGGAGTTTGTAGCTGATTTATCATAACTATGTAAACAAATATTATAATGAAAAGAAGTATAATTGATTTTAATCATATTTCAAAAGATATTTCAGAACAGGATGTGGACGCACTAAAACAATACTATAAATATTATCATAAAAAACTTTGGTGTGTAAAAAAATGTTACAAATACTACAACAAGATCCTTCGAGTAATATCTTATCTACCCTTGTTAATGACCAGTTCTGGTATAATTTCAAGTGGGGTATCATTAAATCCTTTTTTGTTAATCATATCCGCTATTGGTGTTTCACTTACAGCGGCGTGTAAAAAAGTAGAACCAAGACTTTTGATAAAGAAGCACGGTTGTTGAACATCAATTGAAACTTACAAGAAACTACTTGATCAGATCCGGTCTTACCTACGAGGAGTTAAATATAATATGGATGATTTATTACGTGAATTTCGTATTATTGACAATATGTTAACAGACATTCTACCAATGAGGGTTAGCAAGTATGAAAAAAATATCACAAAAATATGAGTAACATAAAATTTTATCTAAACTTAAGATATAATATAACTAAAATAATATCATTTTCATTCTAATGCTAGTTTAATTTCCACCTTGTTAACTGAAACATTCTAATGCACAGTTTAATTTTCATCCTGTTATCTTGTGGTAAAAACCCGTTTGCCGTCTTTAGAATAATTGTATTCCACACATGCGCTGTTCTAACAAATTAGTCACCTCTGTGTAAAGAGCTTATCGCATTCCAACACCTGTTGTTTTGTTTGGTTACAAAATACCTGTTTACATAGTAGTAGTAGGGGGGAAAAAAGAGGTGGGGGAGGGTGAGTCAAAACCCTGTTTTATTTTGGAAAAAAAGGGGGTAGGTGGGGGATAATTTAGGACTATAATTTATACTTGTTTGGAGGGTAAAAAAAACAAAGTGAGTTGAAAACCTGGTTTTCCTCTACTACTCTGGCCGCCATGTATAGCCTTTCCTGTGCTGAAAAATGGCGTTAAACCCCACAACAACCACAACAACAACCTAAAGGTCGCAAAAAATCCTTATGGGGCGTAACACATAGACCGATTTAGCCCAATGGGTCTTGGATCCTATTGACGAAATGTTTAGCCAAGAATACATCGAACGTTACGGAGATTGTTATCGCTATGCCATCGCGATGGTTTACAATTTCTCGGGATACGATGTCCAAATTTTTGTTGAGATACTATACGGAACAAAGTACCGAACGGCCTAAAGTGACTTTGAACGGAGTAAAAATTATTTCCATACAAGTGAGCCAAGTGCAGTTTAAAGATTCGATGAGTTAATTGGCCATGACTTTGAATCGCATCCCTAAAACGTTTGGTATGACAGAAATGGCCAAAAGCTATTTTTCTTACTTTTTTAATGCCGAAGCCAATCAATATGTTGTTCTACTCCATTTGCATGAGTCTCATTACTACGACCCCGACAAAATGCGTACCGAACATCTGCGCAAAGCACCAGAATCAATCCTCGGACCCTTTCGACTTAAAGGAAGAAATGTTAAAATATTGTCGTTCCGTCGTGAATATTGCACGTCGTTGCTTTGGAAAATTTCGAGAATTGTTCATAGAGAACAGAGATCGATAGTTTGAAAAAAGCCTGTACTATTGCCAAAGCGTGTTCTTTAGTGAACTGTCTTGCGTGAAAACACGCTAGCTGTCATCAGATCCCAATTAACCAAATTTGTCAAACATCAATACTCAGTCAAAGCCCTACGCTGGTTACATTTCTTGTGTGACAAGGAAGACAAATGGATTCAACATGTCCAAACCGGAGGAGGCGAGAAAGCCATTAGGAGGTATTCAGTAGATGGTTAGGACTTAGAAAACACACAGATGGTGTATAAGTTTAACAGGAGTTTATGTCAAGGATGTCTCACCGTTTCCCTCAACGTGATACTAAAAACAGATTTAAAATACACCATGGAAGAGTTGTACCAGGCCACTTGTCAGCGTTGCTTGAAGTTAGAAGAACAAGGATACCAAGTAATATATATGTGGGAACACGAGTGCGATCAGCGATTGAAAACCGATCCTGAATTTAAGCGTATCGTGGAAAGTTACAAGTTAGTGGACCCTCTGAACAAACGGGACAGTTTTTACGATGGATGGACGAATGCTGTACCAAGCTGACGAGAAGAAAGTAGAAGAAATCAAATACGTGGATATGTGCTCTCTGTATCCGTACTTGTGCAAATAATGTCGTTTCTTCCCGTAGGGCACCCACAATTGCTAAACGAACACATCGACGTGAACAATATTTGACAGTACGAGTGTAAAGTCTTGCCTCCCACGAACTTGTACCATCCCATGTTATTACCAGGGCGACGAGACTCAAAAAGGCATTTTCTCAGAATACGTGAATGCATTTTGAAACTGTCACACTCCCAAAGGCCAAAAGAAGTTGCAAGAGAATTACTGGGAGGAGGAAGGCATCACTTTAGACCACGTGGACAAAAACCAAGAGAGGCGATCGTTTGCCAAAGTGATGTTAAATTGTTTATGAGGCAAAATGGCACAGCGTCCGTGTTTACCCAAAAAAGAGTATTTGTCAGAAAGTTCTCGCTACATACAGACGATTCTCGATAAAACCGAATACATGAAACACGTGGAAGTCGTTAGTGAGGACTTGCTCTTAGTCAATTACGAAGAAGAACTGGACTTTGTTGAAGCCGACGAATTTGGAAATGGCATCATTGCGGCCTACGTGACAACCCATGCTCGCTTAAAACTGTAAGAAGCTTTAGAACTGTTAGGAGATCGTGTATATTATTTTGACATGGACAGTTGCATCTACATCAATAGTTTGGGTCAACAGCATTCTAAATTCGAAGGAGACCGTTTTGGAGCCTGGACGGACGAGTATCCTGAAGACAAGATTCTAAGTTTTGCCAGTGGCGGTCCCAACAAGTATGGTTACGAATACCGTAACCCTCAAGGAGAAGTCTTCAGGGAGTTTAAAGTGAAAGGTTTGACTCTCAATTATCGCACCAGTCAAGTGGTAAACTTTGGCGTACTGAAAGAAGACTTGAAATCTGGACATGATGGAAATTTTAAAGTGACTACGTAAAATCAAAAAAAGATTGAACGTTTAACTGCACATCAAATAGTCATTCGACCCTTGGAAAAAGTCTATCAAATAGTGTACCAGAAGCGAATATGGATTTCCAACCACTCCACGTTCCGTACAAACACACTTATATTGGCATGCATATAAAAAGCGACAACGTCCAAGACCAATATTTCATTGTAACTAACAAGACCAAGAGAGAATGATGAATCCTTTTACATAGCAAGTATCAAGTAAGAGAAAACTCGAGTACGATGCTGTGCCTTGCGATAGCGGGATTGCTGTACGCTATGACCTCAATGATTCAGTATCACATTATCATAGGAACTTTGATATGACTACCATACCTACCGCGAAAAGTGATGATGATGTGAAACCGGACGAACTCGAAAGCGATGCCACTCTTTATCGTACACCGTTGCACCTTACTGGCTTTTATGATAGATATTATCCTCCACGGAAACTTCTGCGATTATCCCATACGTATGTCATGCCAAACTGAGCAGACTATAACAATGAACCTATACAAAACAAATAATCGTTCCCAGTGCGTTTGCCTGAATACTGTTACTTTGAAAGTCGATTACAATCCTTCCAAGGAAAATTGACACAATATCTCGAAGGACTTACCCCCGAAGAATTAGCCAGAGCCGGATTTTTCTACTTGGGTGAAGGGGATAATGTCAAGATTTTCAGTTTCGATGTGTCACTTCACTAGTGGGAGAAGAAAGATTCCGCTTTCGTGTAACATGCTCGATGTTCTCCGGATTGTCACTACCCACGTTTAGTGGGACTGTCGTTGAAGTGACTTGCCATGTCGTTAAAACAGAAACATGTTTAGAAGTCAAATATTCCACAACACCTAGACAGGTATTTAAACACCATATAGAATAATATTCAATTATTTATAAATGAAGTGCAAGAGAAGATCTACAAGAATTATCTGCAGGGACTTGCTAGAGGAAAATCTCAATTTGTGACTATATAACGTTTGTTTCGAAAAATTCACAAGAGGAAAGTGATAAACGTCAACAAACATGTTAGGTTTCTCTTGATCAAGTGTGCCTTCTTCCTAATATTCCGCTTTAGACCGTTTACATTTAAAGATTTTATTGCCATTCTTACTCGTTACCCTGAATGGCTGTGGTCAGATATTACTCACTTTGTCCGTTACTTTCGCTCTACGAGAAGTGATTGACTGACATATAGTTATGGGTACTTTACAAGGGAACATTCGTCGCTTGCATGTGGAGTTAAGAGAACGCATTTCCCGAGAGTTGATCAAAACACAAGTCAAACGCAAAGAACAATTGCACCCGTTACATCACTGATGTTTGAACCACTGGTACCTAAATGATATAAGATGATTGATTCATGTTGAAAGTGTTTCAATGGTCAAACATTGATCAGCTACTAGTGGGCGATAAGATTTTGTTTGTTATTGATTATCTGTACTACCAGGTAAACTTACTGCATTGAATTCTATAGGAATAGCTAGAGGGTTGCCAAAATCGTGTACACAACTAAAACTTAGATCAAGAGGAAACTTCTGAACCGTGTGCAATGTGTATGTTAGCTACTAACTAGTTTGGATACGTGGACGGAATTCGTCAACTTCTGTGCAAAAGTACACTTATTGCCTCACACAAAATGAAGTTTATAAACGTTCTACCATTCAATGACCTTTATCAGTCCTGATACAATAGATTGCATGGAAGGAAGTTAATGACAGTACTCAAAGAGTGGAGGATTACCATTGCATTTTACGGGAAGTGTGTTCATTGAATTGGGGCTACGTGTGAAGTATCTTAGTGATTTGCTTTCTGGGATTTCGTTTACCAAAAGAAGCATGAAAGTGGTCCATTTAATTGTCCACGAGAGACTCATTCTGCGAAAAGCTTTGTGCTATCACCTTGACACTTCCCGACCTCTACAGGAAAACAGTATTCATCAACTTTTAGGCACTGAAGATGAGAACGACGTGTGAGTGTGAGACGCTTGTGACTTACTCCCTCACTGGACAGATGTACTTGACTGGCAAAGATTAGGATTTGAGGCTTGGGCTAAAGAAGTGGCCCACTATGCCCAAAATTTGTGATCTTGACATCAAGCATTCAATGAAAAACGTAACGTTTAAACCTGTGTTAGTGACAGTGCCTGAAGAAGAACAGTCCGTCACCGAGGATAAACATTCCCCTCAGGACAGGACTGTCGATGACATCCCTGAAAGACCATTTCAGGGGGACTGTGTGACTGTGCCAAGGAATATAGAGACTATAAGACCATTACACACTGTCACTAGGACACCACATTTTGATCACCAAAAATGTTGTACAGATACTTGTTCATATTTTACTATATTTGTTTTGATGCGTCTTTTATTCATGAACCCAACCATTTGGCTTTTATGCATGTTTGTTTTTCGTGTTATTCACCATGAAAAATGACAAGAAATCTGTCCTAAAAGAGCATAAATACTCTTGTTTTGTCTAAGTGTCGAAAGTATCATTCCTTACTGTACTATGGCTACCAATAATGTCTCTGCTCCATTATCCTCCATTTTAAAAATCACCGACGAACACTTAGAGCGTTCCAGTTGGGATGCCCTGCATCTTCGGCATCCCTTTAACATGCTCATTGCTGAACCCAGCGGTTCAGGCAAAACCACATTTGTAAAACGTTAGGTCGAACATAAACAGCATTTGATTGATCGTCCACCACAACATATCGTGTGGTGTTAGAAAGGGTGGAAATCGGCGTGCATGCTTCTGCAAGAAAGGCAAAGTGATTTCATCGAGTTTGTGTCAAAGACGACGAAATCGTGTCTGACCCCAGGTAAACACATTTGATCATCTTTCACGACATGTTAGGAGAAGACAAAAGAGACATTAAACTTTAGTTTACGAACAAAGTGCATCATCGTAATGCCAGTGTCATTTATGTCACCCAAAATTTATTTCAACAAATTAAAGCACATCGCACCATCAATCTCAATACTCATTATGAGGTCTTGTTTAAAAATCCAAGAGACAAATCGCAAGTAAAAGTTTTAGTCAAAAAGGAACGTCTTGGCTGACTTATGTGTCCCGAGATGCCATCCAAACCACACACGCCTATTTACTCGTAGACACAGAAGTCTTACGATGTTTTATGGTGAGAGAACATCAATTAATGCAAGGCATCATTTACATTCCACATCAATCTGAACGCTGTTTTGACAGAAGCAAAAGTAGCCTTGCCGCAACTGGCTGATCCTCGCATCGGCAATCAAACCAAAATGCAAATCATTTTGAAACATGGAGGTAGCGGTTCTTTAGGAGGAGTCATCTTACGCTACCTCTTCAAATGTGATCTGAATTCCCTCAATGTTCTCCTTAAGAAAAAAGCAACTTTCCGAATTACCCAGAAAAAGAAGGAAACGAAAACGAGCAACGGTGTCAAGAACTGGTCACAGCCTCAGGAAAAGAAAAAGACAAGTCCACAGAAACAGCTTCTACTCGCAAGAGAACGTTTCCAGAAAACGTTTCTTCCAGCGGTGTTTTTGGGCTGCTTATCTCATAAAGATGTCCCTTCCAAGAAGTGAACACCATCACTGTTCTTCTGTCCAAAAAGTAATAGGAAAACGATAAAGACAGTCACAGCATACGAGAATACGTTTAGAGAATCATCGACGTCACCCTCAGAAAATTTAAACATATCCAAATAGGAGTAACCAAAGAGAAGGATTTGGGTTTATGGATCTTTTTAGGGAGAGAGCAGCTAATGCAGCTGGGTAGAGGGTCAATTTAAAATAAGATGAAAGGACACATGTAAAGCCGTGGACTCTGGTGTATGTAGTGCATCAAAATGATGTCCATTCATCGTCGTTCTTCTGTCCAGAAAGGAAAAAGAAAATGACAGGTTCTTCATCCGAGAAAATGAACACCCAAACATAGACTTCATCCCTAGAAAAGACACAATCATCAAAAGAAAAAGTAGAGTCATCAAAGAAGAGGATTGTTTGGCAATTTTGGTACACATTGTCAAAAATACGACAAAGAGCTAGTTCCGAAAAAGGATAAAAGACTGTGTGAAATGTCATCGACGTTAGCGTGTTTTCCGGTCTGTGACACGGAACCAAAAAACAAAGATGTCCCCTAAAAGAAGTGCACACCACTCACTAGCTCAACAATGAAGAAAATAAAAGGGCTGCCTCATCGCTTAGCCAAACATTGGGACATGTTGTCCGTCTTATCCAAAGTTCTTTAACCCTGCGAAAACAAATGTTTCAAACTGACTCCATAGATGTCATCGATACCTTGTGCGAATGATGTCTTAATATCTTGAAAGGACCAATACCTTTGTCTAAACACCAGAAGAAATACTTAGCCAAACATCGACACGTTCTTCGCCAAATGGGTTCAAAGAACATACCCATTAGTCAAAAGAAAATGTTGTTGGTACAACGCGGAGGATTTTTGCCCTTTTAGCCTATGTTGTTAGTACCCTTGTTAAAAGCCACATTGGTTCCTATGATGACAGGACTCATGGCGGGAGGATCCTCACTAGTCAAAGATAAAAAGTGATCAAAAAGATTAAACGGCTGATTTGAATCAAAATATCTCAGACTTAACCTTTGGAATACGATGAAAAGACGAAAACTGACTTTAGTACCTTACAAACCATTGTTGGAATATCATCGTTGGAAAACACAACGGATTTCGCATTTATATCCCAATTAGCATGTGACCGAGTTGTCCCAATTACAACACGAATTGCAATCGTTTATGGATCGCAGAGATTTGTCAGAAACGGAAAAATATCAACGGTATGGTCAGCTGTTGAAACGACTGCAACTATTTCCCCAGAAGAGTTAGACGAAAAGGCTCCACCCTTTCTGAAAGATTATACGACCTTGATGATATGTTCATCACCACCACTACCACAACTACCACCCTCAGCGATCAAGATAGAGCCTACCCCACGGATGACTGAGGAAAATTACGCACGAGAAGTCTTTCAAATACCGTTAACAGCTCCCATTCCTGGCACGATTTCAGTGTCCTTGTTGACCCCTTCCCATACACCGTAACTAGAAGACCCTAAAGCCTTGGTTAAAAAGATGATGTCCACTCCTGCTTCGACAGAAGTGAAAAAGAAAGAAGGGAAACCAGAAGTGAATATAGAAGACCAAATCCATTCCATTACCGCCGCCGCCGCCACCACCATTACCAAACCTACGTTCGAGACTTCGACTCCCGTGGCATATTGGACACATAAAGCTGTATCCAAACTACGTCTCACCCCATCCAGAATAACATCAGCGATGATTGGATCACTTATTTAAAAAAAATAGAGAAGGTCTTTGCAAGTATTTACTGCAGTCTATCCTATCATGCCGGTTACGAAGAAGTTCAGATATCATATCGTGCTGCCAACACAAGACTGAAAGTGTCCGTTTACCTCAAGAGCATCTATAGTTATATGAACAAACCACGTACACATACCCAATCGACTAAACCTTTTTAGAAATCTCACCCGAGTGGAAGCCATCGATCATTAATGGCAAGATAATTTAGCCTGTCTCTCATTTTGCTGCCTACAATCGTGACTACAAATATTTATTTTGTGTCATCGATGTCTTTGCCAAATTTGCTTGGGTCCAGCCATTGACTTCGAAATCGAGTAGTGAGTTAGTCGGACCCCTGAAAAAGGTGTCGAAACAAAGCAATCGTCACCCTCTCTGATGGAAAACAAACTGTGGCACCTAATTTCTGAATCAAGCTTTCCAAAAAAAATTAAAATACGTGACATTCATTTCTTTCACCACCGAGACTCCCGAAACCAAATCCAGCATAGTCGAACGATTTCAACGCACCTCGAAAGAACACATGTGGAAATAATTTACGGATTAAAACACACTCACGTACATCTACGTCTTACCTCACCTCGTCGAATCGCACAAGCCATCATACCATATTTGCATTGGACGTGCTCCCAGAAAGTTACTTCAGACAACGAAGTGGACGTCATCGAGCGCTTCGTTTGTACTATCTGTTGACCATTCCTGTATTCTATTATTTTAGTGGTTAACATCTGGTGAACGCCATTGTTACAATGTTCAATACTTTATTTGGCAAAATATTGGAGAAAACCAGAAAAGTATCACGATCCAGTATCACAAAAATAGCTCGTCACCTGCTGAATCAATTTTCAGAGGACAAAATGCTGACCATTAAATTTTGTCCTGAATTTGTTCATCCTCACTATTTATCCGTCAGTAAATCGTATTTCAAAACTGTCAACATTACTATAAAGGGAGATATGGGACAAAATATTTCATTCGCCAAACAGAAAGTCACAGTGAAACTTCATTTTCGAAAACGGTTACGTACTCTAACCTCTTGTCAGTCATTTATCCTGTGAACCAAGGATTCGCTCGACAACGGGAAAACTTTTTAGGAGGTGTGCGCAAATCGTCCTTTCGTATAGTGGCTCTCGTGTTGAAACCAATGGTGACACCCGTATTGCACGCCTTAAAACATACAGCATTGATGCACGTCAAAGAATATCACTAGAGCCACAGCAAGGACAACGCAGAAAAAAGGCGACGAAGACCCACCATTCAGAGGACTTCACACTCACAGAGCTACAAAGACTAAGAACATAAAACTGTCCGAGACAAAGATGTTTTTGATTATTATAGTTGCAAATAAACATTAAAATGATGCACCGAGAGTCTTGAACATGTTCCAAGTCAGAAACTGGATTTGTTTTCCATGCTTCATATCATGATGACGAAGCAAGAATCCCAATGGGTCCAAATCCATCCCGTCTCTTTTTTAACGGATTCAGCTTCATCGAGTTTGAAATCAAAAGGACATCGCGAAGATTACATCGATCTTAATAGTAGTTACCTGTATGTAAAATTGAAAGTGATCAAAACGTTTACACCGCTACCGGAGCCGATGCTAGAGTAGTGCCAGTTCAATTTCAGCAAAGTGGATTTTTATCTGAAAAACAAACCGGACATCAGTATCATGGATACTTACCCTTACTTAGAGTACATGGAAGATCTATAGACGTACGGAAAAGAGGCTAATAACACTCATCTGGTTGCTTAAGTGGTTTGGAAACCTGTCTTCGCAGTTGAGGCTACGTTTAACGAAACAGCTATGACATCTGATGACTTTCCTCAAAATATAGGCTTTAACGACCGTCGAAGAAAAATCGTACAAGAACCTAGATTACAAATTATGAATCGTTTGCATTTGGACATGTGGTTCGAAGACACGTATCTACTGAACGGAGTGGATATTTTCCTGGGTTTGAACCAAACAGTACAGTTTTCTATTTGATGGTTCATGCCAATGAGAACAAAAACCATCATCCAGGAAGCCAGACTTTACTTGCGATGCGTAGAAGTGTGACCTAAAGTGGGAAACGACATCACTCACACATTAAGCAGAAAGATTACATGTATCCGAAATGACGCGTAGAAGTCTAAATTTTCACCATTGCTGCTGGACTCCAATCCAAAGTTTTAATTGATGTCATTGTCAGCAATGCAGCCTTCAACGGAGCCCAAGGTCAAAATCCTTTCCAGTTTTAGCGCTACAGTGTGTCCAACATCTAAGTCAGTGGCGATGGCAAGACGTTGTGTACCGGACCCTTCGAACCTAAGTTTAACCTGAAGAATTACCTGAGATCGTACTTGGCCCTGTACAAAGCTATCTGACAGCTAAGAACCAACTGCAGCCACGGTATTTCTTACGAAGATTATACAACATATTACACTTTGCGGGGGCCCCGAGTGGCCGAGTGGTCTAAAGCGCTGTCCGTTACGGATCACTGCCATCTCACTTCTAGTGGGTTCGAGTCTAAGATTTGGCGAATGTGGATATGTGAGAGAGCTTGCCAGTAGCTTCTCGTGGGTCGGTGGTTCTTTCCGATGATTTCCCGGTTTCTTCCTCCACCATTAATACTGGCCGCCATGTATAGCCTTTCCTGTGCTGAAAAATGGCGTTAAACCCAACAACAACAACAACACCAAAAATACTTTGCGGGCCTTTCATTTCACTCCAGACCAAGGCAGCGACGAGGGACATTTCCACCCTATAAAATCTACGCAACTGCAGATGCTCTCACAGAGACAGTGAACGTCATCCTGTATGCCGAATTCGATAATACCATAGAAATCAACAGTTTCAGAGAAGTCATTTTAGATTATTAGAAACTATGGAAGACTCTTGTCCTTTTTAAAATGGTGAAGAATCTATGGTATAGGAGGATGCCGTGAAATCAGAACCCCAAGACAAAGACGACGACAACGTAGTGGTCAACTCCAGATGATCAGAACCAGAACAAGATTTAGTGTCTTGTTTGCCAACACTCTCGGATAAAATTACGAATTGGCCAAGAAAGATTCTATGGATGTCAAATTTAACACGATAAATGTCTGATGATGAAACAAGAAGAAAACGTGGACGAGTATCTCGACTAGACATGGAGTTTCATCTCGGGAGAAGCAGTGTTAAGTGAGTGGTACAAAGGTTCTTTGTGGTAAAAAGGCTTGAGTGATCATTGCTGCCCTCCATTAACAACTCAAGAGATCTATCGCATCTTAGTCCAGAAATGGGATAAAAGGCGAAGAAACGGTTACTTGTCAAAAAATTTTGGATGAACTGGTAATGGGCAATTGCCGAAGCAGCACAGCTGAACGAAGAGGAGAAGACAAAAAAGAGAGAAGAGGAAATGGAAATGAAAAGAGGGATACTACACCAATGCTTCCACAACCACCATAATGATATCCTCAGCCACAACCACAACAAGAGTCGCTTTGAAATAATTGGAGAGCAGCGAAACGAATGTGAGCCTCAGCGTCGGCAACATCATGCCTGGCTCTTGCATATGATCAGACTGAGGTACCAAGCCTTCAGAATTAAGATACTATGTTGCTTCCAAAAGTCCATTATAGCTCAAACATTTTAAAGTCTTGAAAAAATAGTTATCATTATATAATCACATGAATAATTATGTTAGTTTTCAACATAATTTAATAATTATCCTCGATCAAATAAATTTAAAAATATAAATATTGGTTTATGCTATATGTCTCTTTTCTTAAAGCGTCTTATGGTACTATTTTGCTATTAGCATCACTTATTTTAGGGTATAATTATTTCTTCCCGCCTTCATGTAATTTGGTGGTAATTTGTGTGTGTTACCATATAATTTTCACTGAGCTGTTTCCCAATAATTTTTTATTTGCACATCCCATATTTTAATAAGACCAGCATTTGTTCTAAGTTCGTTGTGTGTTGAATAGTGTGAACGATGATAAGAATTATCATTTGTTTTAAAGCTGATCGACTTTGTATATTTTTTTAAGTTGTTCTATGTGTATCAATTATTTTTCCTTGCCGCATTAATTGTATATTCTCTTTTCTATTTCAAGTTATCTGGTGGCTATTTTTTCAGTACCGCGCATAACGCCTCGTCTAAGGTAGACATATTCGCAGTTCGCCCGGATGACTGGGGGCTTTGCTGGGTGACTTGTTTCCTTCGAGGATCTATACGCATCTCCAATCTCGGTTTAGTAACGTGTCTTCGTTCTTTACTAAGTGTCGCTTATCTTTTTGTCGACAGCTTACACTTGCTCTGATTTTAGCTACGTCAAAAAGCTCAGATTGTATCGATTGGTGGACAACTTCTTATACCGTTACCATCAATAAAGCGAACTAAGTCGTATAAACACCTTGTGCAAATCGCTGCTAAACAAGTCCGTCCATCTCTAACTTGTTTGAAATCATTTACTCCTGCAGAGAGAGGTGCAAGTAACTATCCATACTTACGATATAAATAAAAGCATGATATCAAAAGAAAATTGTATACATTGATCCTTACAAAATTATGTGGCATTGTCGATAGGCAAGACGTGTGACGTTAGGATATTGTATCGTCTTATTTTGGACGTGCCCGTATGGTAAGTAGTGTAAGAACCCGGTTCAATTTCATAAATGAAATGAATTTTAAGTAATTTGTTTCCTACATGAACTTTGACTAATCCAGTCTTCAGGCAGATCACTGGGGGATACTGCCCTCATCCCTTAAAACCCATCGCCACTAAGACACTCGCGTGCTCTACCAGACTTGAGTAATTCGTGTAAGTGATTGCGCACATATTTAGCACGACTTTGATTCACCGTGAATTGTTTAGTGGTACGTCCTCCACCACAGTCCGAAATGCCAAAGGTGATATCTCCTCTATGTTCATATGCACTTGGTACTAAATCCTTGCTTCGCAGACATCGCGTCGCCTTAAAGTGTGGGTCTACAACCTATTGTATCACGCGGAATATAGATTAATTCCTCCATGATCAACACGATTTCTCTTCTCGTGACTTGCAGCACAAATACTGTTTGAGCTACGAACTGCGAAGCACTACGTAACTGTCGCATCAGCTTGTCCGCTACTACTTCTATGAATGATAAAGGACTATGAGTGATGCTATACTCAAGTCAACTATGAAACAGCTGCAAAGTAGCCTGGACTCCTCCATATCTAATAAAGTTCAGTAGGTCCTGTCCCTATTAACACACAAAATGCAGACAATGTCAGAGCCTTTATTGCAGTCATTATATCAGCTCTTGTTGCTTTTGTTTGGCTACTCTTTGTCTTATAAATCTTATTGACGTTCGCTAAAAGACTGTTTCTGAACTCTATGCATGGACATGCCATCTACAATAGATGTCGTCATCGGTGTTTATGCTCCGAATATAACCATATGGCAAAATTAATTTGATTTTGCAAACATTTCACAATATTATGACCTGATAGTAAGAATAATGTATATTATATCAACAGCATGCATAAATTGAACATGTCATAAAACTGGATGGCAAGGAAAACGTCATATATTCCGAAAATATTTTCATCTACTGTAGCGTTAGCTAAAACGCTTTATTATCATCTCATAAAATCTGCGACCGTTAGTATAGCATGCGAGCTACATGGCATGCCCATAGCCCATAGCAACTGTGATTGCATCTAGATGGAGAAAAGAGTGGGAAGGCTTGCTTGGGCAAGGATCTCAGCATCTAAAATCCTGTCCTGCCACTTGATATTTAGGAGACTTCTGAGGCAGGTAGTGTGGAAGTGATTTAACTTCTTTGCATGGCGCTGGAACACTGTCCAGGTTTCACAGGCGTATAATAATACAGAGAGTACTATCGCTCTGTACACCTTTAACTTTGTCTGAAAAATAATGCCTTTTCTGTTCCAGACCTTGGCGTGTAGCCTGCCGAACGCCGCGCTGGTCTTTGCATTACTGGCATTAACTTCGTCCTTTATTGTGACATTTTCGGACATAGTGCTGTTACGTTAGGTCAATATGTTCACTGTACCCAGTTTGTAACCGTTGACTGTGATTTTTGACTCAGCATACAATTTGCCATGGGATTACTACTACACTATTTTTTTCTTCTTTGAGTTGAAAGTAAGGCCAAAATTACTACAATCATCAGAGAACTTGTCGACGCTGCTTCACATGTCAGCTTCAGATCCAGCGTTTAGAGTGCAATCATCAAATATAAAGTCTCTGATGATGTATGTTGTGCCTTTAGTTTTTGCCCTTAGTTTTAGCTTGGAACTTCATGAAGTTGAACAGTTTGCCATCAATTCGGTACCTGATGCTGATTCCCGCGTCACCATCTCTGAAGGCATAAGTGAGTATGGCTTAGAACACGAGACTGAAAAGTGTTGGCGCCAGTACATAACACTTTTTTACTCCATTTGAGAAGGGAAATAGAGCTTATGTCTCCCCATTGTTCCAGACTGTAGCTTCCATACCATCGTGGAATTGCTGCACCATGATGATAAATTTCTTTGCGCATCCATATTTGGCCATGATCTTCCACAGGCACTCTCTGCTAACAGTGTCGAAGGCTTTGGTCAGGTCTACATAGGTAGAGAAAATGTCACTATTCTGTTTTTGGCTTTTCTCTTGCAACTGCCTAGCAGCGAACACCAACCATATCGATGGTTCGTTCCACGCATCTTTCGGAATATAAACAGGCTTTGCGCTCCATAGCGCATTGCTGTAAATCGCATGTTGGTTTCCTCCATGCAGTCTACTGAATTCAGTCTTTACATGCATGAGTAGGCAAGCCCTGGATAATCGAAGGTTTGCAACCTGTTGGCTACCCTCACCTGGCTTAGCCCGCCAGCCAAAGCAGTTGACCTGGGTGTACCTGCTGTGCATATTACAGTTTCTTGGAGCCACAGGTAATAGTTGGGTGAATGTGGAGAGCAAAGGTAGGCAAGATACACCAGATGAGGCACAAATTTTCCCCATTCATTTTGTCTATGATTAAATGGACACCTTAGCAAAGAATATCTAGTAGTAAATAAAAATATTGTATCAGACTATACGCTTGATGGCTCCTGACCGGACACAAATGACTTGACCAAATTCATTTTAAATCTGTTAGATATTAGATATTTTTGTTTCTTTGTTTTGTAAGGGTACATATTCTGTGAAATTTGAATCTAATTGTGTGTTATTATATACGGCTTATAATATGTTTAATATATTATATATAGATATCTATTCTGTTAATTTTAATTTTGATTATATTATTATAAGCAATATTTAGAATTAATTCTACATGAAATTATTATGTGAACTCTTTATTTATCGATGTGCACACAAATCTTTAGAGATTTATAATGATGTAATTCATGTCCATACTTAAAAGCATCTCTTTACACAGTCCACAGAGATGTATCTACTTCAATCTATCGAGTAAACTGTCCACTCTTCTACTAGTAAACGTTGCACTAATTATTCGAATATTTTCTCAGGATACTCAACTGTGAAAAATATATATCGTTAATGATGACCACAACATAATTAATCTGGCTCAATGGTGAACCCTAAGCACCTCCACTCTTCCCCTTATATTTACAATTTGGTCTCAAAATATGTGGTTTTTGAATGATATATGCCAAACTGTAAGACTTTCCAACTCACACACATACGCACACACACTGGTTACAACTCGATAAATGCCTAGAGTAATTGCCTTACTATTTGAAATAAAGAACTGGGCATGACTCTCATTTCCATATATATATATATATATATATATATATATATATATATATATATATATATATATATATATATATATATATATATATATATATATATATATCTGATTAAGTTTACATTTTCCAGTTCTATCGCGATTTCACAGTCTTAACATGTTTCGAAACTTGCGAGCATTGCATTTTTACGAATCACAATACAAGCTTGACTGACCGTTTACCGTAACTTTCGACGAATACAAGGGCAACTTCGAACTCTTTAAAGGGACTTTTCCTAACGGTGATAAAGTACCTTAAACGATTTTATCTTTTTCCCTTCTTTCTTTAAAAAACAAAATTCTAATATGGGAATAAATTGTACAGACCTTCAATTTTATTTTTTGCTAGTGTAATGGCTGCTATTTTAGATTGAAAATAACTAGAATAACTCCATTCTGCGAAACACATTAGGTATATGAAGATTTTCCATGGACTCTGAAGCAAATAATGGCGGCCTATAAGTTTCTACTGCTCTTCAAGTGGCAACATGGAAGAAAATTCTGGATGAGTTCATAGCAAAATGTATAACAGCTGTCCTTAAGTAAAACTAACTGCAGAAGTCTCCAACTCAAACCAAGCTTTCCTGGACACAACAAAAACCAAGCTTTCCTGGACACAACAATAAGACTGTTTAAAACTCCGTATAAACATTTAATCCAAACGAACTGATAAACATCAGTATCTACTCGCATTTAGCTCTCGTCCAAAACATTGCATTTTCAACATCCCATATTACTAGGCACTAGCAACAAGCAGAATCTGCACCGACGAATAAATATTTCAAAACAGATTTGAAATGTTATCTGAACTTTCCAAAGATCTAAACTTAACATAAACCTACTAACAACGGCAACACAAGGTGCGAAACAAACCGCAATGACCTTGTAAAATATAAACAGAAGAAAACAGTTTATCGAAACCAATAATCCTGATATGATATAGAGACAACCCCAAAGTAGATAAAATAACCCAGAAGCATTAGTCCATCTCATAATCTTGTGACACAATAAAGTTAATCCTGAGGAACAAACTATTAGTAGCCAATCGCGAACCATAAACCTCCAAAATATCTTAGAGCAAATCTAATGCCAATCACAAGCCAAGACCACAGTAGCAAATCTGATACCTATGGACCAGCATATTCTAGCACAGCGACCAGCGAAAAACTGCACATACCTTGTACAAACAGATTACCCAAAGACTATTTATTATTTCATCACGTGTAAAATCTGTGGTCTTCAGTATTTCGGAAAAACTGAAAAGGTACACAAAAGGATCAGTCTTTAAAAATACGAATCGATTACAAAGAAGCTGGACAAAATCCAGTTGCAGAACACGTTTCTACCTCTGGCCATATTTTCAGTAATATATCACTAATTACAATTGCTCGAATTCACAAACAGTTCTGAAACCAAGAATAAAACGAAATCTTACTGGATATATGGCTTTAAACGTTGAAACCAAACGGTTTAAACGAAATCTAGAAAATGAAAAGCCACGCGCCAGTACAATCATCTTTTTACGGCCAGCTTATTTTAATTTAATAATTATTTAATTTTGCCCACCTGTATTTACTACTCAAATATTGCAATATCGCAATATGAATTATATTAAAAAATTGTCACCTTTACCTCTTCCAATCTTGAATATGCGGTGGTTTTAATTCACCTATTTCCAACATTGAAGACAAACCATAATTCATATCTATATCTGATAACTATCAAGACATATGTTTTAATAAAATAAATATCAACCTGACTAGTGTTTGTGTTTCATTAAAGTTGAAACCATCACAAGAAACTTGAGCTTCGCAATGGTATCAATTAAATGTAAAACACCTTACTTGTTTAATCGCTAATATAGAGCTAATGTTCAGACAAAACGTTGTAAGTAAATAGTTTTACTACCTGATGTTAAGCTGCTTGTAAATGAAGTCGATGTAGTACCAGGCATACCTAAAAGAAATCAACAGAGCATATTTATCGATTGCTTCCGACGTATGAAGACAAATTAAAAAAAAACACCAGGTCAATTAAATCTCCGAAAGGAGACATACGAAACGAAAAATAATAAAAACAGACCAATCACTATAATATTAATAACACATATCTATATACCTGCCTCCCTACCTAAATATCTGCATGATAACTAATAAGAAAGTTCACATTTTCATAAACATGATAAAGCAACAAAGTACAAATAATCAATAGGGATAATGCTAAAATCATACAAAACCTAAACTCTGGAAAGGTGGCCTGAGCTAGGAGAAATGGATTCTCCAGAAACAAGCAATCATTGCCCTTTAGGCAGTAGTAGTAGTAGTAGTAGTAGTAGTAGTAGTAGTAGTAGTAGTAGTAGTAGTAGTAGTAGTAGTCGTAGTAGTAGCATTTCAGGTCTTACATTAAGGACTTTCACAAGTGGAATTCGGTATGGAAACTGCACAACGCAGAAAATTACATATCGAAAACTGGCTAAAAACGGACAAGTCAAATCTATAAGAATTAAAGACTGATATAGAGTTGATACGTGTCTAGTCTCATAAAAGTAACTAAGGAAAGAGTGAAGCCAACAAGCTTTGCAAAATGTAACAAATATAATTTATTTCTTTACATAACATGTTAAAAATATGAAAATGACTTACGGCTTGTGAATCTAATCAAACATTAATCCCAGATTAAATTGTCCCATCACTAAAAGAGTTATACATGAATCAAAGTTCGAAACCGGATGAAGTTCCAAAATGAAAGGCGATGACGTCTTATATAACTTGTTTTGTGCTGTTATGTCAACAGTTCTTTGTTGAATTTTATGAATCAAGAATAATATTCCGAATTTAGAAATACAAATAATTTCCAACAAATGTATTTGTCCAAGAATTTTGATAAAAAGCAATTATAGTTCCAGGAAAGGTAATTTCTCCTGACTGACTCCTTACTCTCCGTATTGTACAGAAGAAGCTCACACGTTGAGCATGGAGGTGACAATCGAGACCACAGTTATAAGTTTTAAGAAGTTATGGTAAGTATGATGTATTGTATAGCTCAGTAGATATATCCAAAAGTAAATCAGACTTAGTGTAAGTACCAACGCCAACCAGACCAATTCTCCCTTTCGACTACAAGCAATTATCTCAGACATTTAAGACGGAATACGCAAACAATTGAGACCAACGCAAGGAAGCAATGGAAATTTAATATGTTAATTGGCCACAGAGAAGAAAATGTATACAGTTGTTGTTGGCAAGGAAAAGAATCTGACTCGTACGATATAGATAGGTGTACCAGGGGACTTAAATGTCGCACGTACAGGCAAGAAACATCAAAAGCACATAGGCCAGCAAACAGTTTTGTTTACAAAATGTAGAAATAGTTCTAAAAGCAAACTGAAGAAAGAAAATGGCACCCCTCTGCAAACATAATATAACCAAGGAAAAGTCTTTGTATAAAATGCAAGAGAAGGCAATCCAGTCCAATAAAAAGCACCACAACATTCAAAATACCAACAACAGATTGTTGAAGGAAATAATATTGATAAAAGTGATAAGAAGAAGCAACAGTTGAAGCAGTAGTAACAATTTCCTTATGAAGGAAAAACATGAACTCTATTTAGAATGTTACATGAAATCTTTAAAGATAAATTGAAATACATTTCAAAATAATGGGTCATTCGATTTCTTGAATATAATATTTACAACATATATTTAGGAAGAAAAAATTTATCAAATACTTAGTAGTAGTAGTTGTAGTAGTAGCAGTAGTAACTTTTTGGGAACCAGTGAAACGTGTACTTTGTTAGCATTTATCTGTATTGCTAAGAACTTTTGTTTCTATAAATGTACCCTTTTCTACATGATGTAAGTATGACAATACCACCTCTAGCAAATGTATGTTAATGTATTAGACAGTAGATGAATATCCCCTGAGGATATAATATGCATACAATCATGACATTTAATTTTTGGCCCAATGTGCATACAAATTCAAGTATTTTATTTTGAATGATTTATACCATTTTCTGAATAAGAATAAGGATAATTGTCGAAATACAAAGACAAGAAAGCTATAAGGATGTGCATATATTATTTTGAATCAGTCTGAGCTGAGGATATATACTAGATAATGTAGAATCTTAATGTCTTCGCAATCTCTGACCAAAATGAATTTAGTCATCGATCATGTTGACGGAAATGTATAATTATGAATCTAAATAGCAAATGATTTAATGTTGTTGATCATCTTACAACATCTGCAAGCGTACGAGTACTTACCGAATACACAAGTATAGTTCACAAAAACATAATCCGTGGTTTCTCCAGAACAGTTATTCGATTGTGCAGCAGTCGTCCAAACGGCTTGTATTAATGATGTACACGAAGGTTTGCCCTCACAAAACCTCTTTACATATTCTGTATCATTTTTAGAAAAGTTTTGGAAGCAATCGTTAGGGTTATATTTGCAACAATCGCTGGCTTGGTCTGGACAATTATGAATTGAGATTTTTCGGCAGAATTCACGTTGCTTGTTATATAGGCCATATTGAAGCATGTCGATTTGTATTAGGAGTTTGCCAGGACAACTCATATTGAAATACCCACATGGTAGTGGCCTACTATAACAAGCCGAGACTTGATCTGCATAAGCCTTGAGATCCCAAACAAAGACATTTGTTTCTGAAAACACAAAGTATGATTTAGGTAAATTTCATTCCTGAAAGTGAAGAAACAATAGGCCCTATAAACAGATAATCATTACAACAAAAACCCGAAAGTAACCAGTTATCATATTTACTTTCAGTTTCAAAATAAGATTTATGTTTGATTCCTTTGGCGATAGATATATGATACATGGCAAATGGAGTAAAATTACAATAAAACCGCAAAACTGCGCAGGCATTTACAGTAGCTGATCCAACCCCTATCCCTTCCCCATCCCGCAAGTCCCGGAGGCAGTTGCATGAGATGGACAGAGGATAATTCCTATAATCAAATCGGTATCTCACTTGATGAAATTGAAAATAGAGTTTACCAGATAAAAGTTAGATATGTCACATACTAAAAATAGACAGGAAATCAATAAGGTACGAGGAGGATCTTTTATAGTATTTAATATTTAATACGTGCTGTATATATATATATATATATATATATATATATATATATATATATATATATATATATATATATATATATATCAACAAGTACAAAAAAGTTAACATATTGATTTGCTAAAAAGAAAAGAGACACAAGATAAAAAGGCTTACCTAAAACGGAACAATATAGATCAAAAATAATGTTTTCATTTCGATGACTCAATATAAACAAGTGTCCGTGTCGACAGATCTTGAAAATATAGTTTGATTAGATATTGACCATGCTTTGATAGTTGCGCATAACATAATAGTATACAATATTATGAGTATGCTATTCTTCTAAATGTATATGTCATAATCGGATATATATATATATATATATATATATATATATATATATATATATATATATATATATATATATATATATATATAATTTTTACGTGACAAGGGCTCGTACTCGGTAACAAAGAAAAGAGTGAAAGCCAACAAGTTTGTAAATTTCAACTAAACTATTTATTTCTCTTGATAACAATGTAAACATTGGTAAATAGGACTTACAGTTTTGAATGTAATCCAAATATGATTCAATAATAAAAACACAAGTCCTATCACTAATTAGTTCTATAAGAATCCAGGTTCGAGTCCCAACGTCACTCGCATCCACAGACAGTTTAAAAGACTGATTGAAATTTGGAGCTTTTAGATCCGGCGCCCTTTTCAGTATTGCTTATAATCTATCGAAAGATTCCTGCCATTTTTCGATCCAAAAAAACTTATTTCTGTTACTCATTTAATTTTTTAGAGGTTCAGCAATATTGGAATAATTTGAACAAAACTTTCGATGGTATCCGGCCACACACAAAAATCGCAATAATTGCTTTTTTTCTGACAGACACAGAAAAATCAGAGATAGCCTTCACCTTTACGTCAATATGTTTTACTTGACTATGTCCCACAATATGTCCTAAGAAAATCGTACAAGCACGGTAGAACTTACTCTTAGACAAATTGATTGTCAAATCAGGATCGGTGAGTCTTTTTAAAGAATTTCTCAATCGAGGCTATATGTCCTTTCTAGGTATCGTTGCAGATAGTGACGTAATCAATATAAATGTCACAATTATCTAGACCGTAAGTAATTATACTCATCAAACGTTAGAAAGTGATTGGAAAACCCTTCATCGCAAAACGGTAATACTTTATACTGACAGAGTCCATCGGTAGTCACAAACGCCGAAATTTCTTTCGCTCTTGCCGTAAGTGGAATTTGCCACAATCCTTGGTGACTTACTTGGCATTTCATATTTTATCAATGCAATCATCGATGCTTGATAACGGAAATGAATGTTTTTGTCATGCTGTTCACCTTCCTATAATCAGTGCTCATACGGAAAGTTTTGTCCGGTTTCAGAACATGTCTGCATGGTGAACTCTAATCACTTTTACTGGGCTTAATGAAATCGTTCTCAGGCAAATACTGAATTTCCTTTTTCATGTATTCCTGTTTGCGAGGGTTCATCATGTATGGGTGTTGTTTTACAGATTTTGAATCAACAATTTCAACGCCATGAAACATTTTGTTTTCCCTTGTAGGAATATGCGCTAAAAAGTGTTCATATTTGAATGTTAACTGTTTAAGTGCATTTCTTTATTCTTGCTAAAAATGGTACAGTTTCTGGTCTAGATCGTTCATAATTTCCAAATTACGAAGATTTGTTGTTCCATGTTCAACGATATCCAATTGAATGTCTTCACATAAATCCCCAGTTTGTGGTACAGGTACCACTAAATTGATTGTATGATTTACTGGACTATCTCTTTCAATATACTAGTACTCCATTAATTTATTTAGACCTGAGTAATATAAATATAATTAAACTCATTGATTTCCTTCTTGACTTTGTAAGGACCGTAAAATCTAAATTAAAAAATTTTGAAGAATGAGCAAGAGAGAATGAACTTTTTTAATAGACTCAACTATTCTCTAAAGTTTTGTAAAATCATAGTTTCAATTTTGACTTGAATTGCAGAGCGCCAAATTCAAGTATAACATGCTGGAAAAGTCCAGACATAAAATATGACCTTTGACCTGTGTTACGTATCGGGTTCGTTCAAAGTAACACAAAGAATGAATGAAGACAACAAGCTTTGTAAATTTCAACAAAGATATTTTTTTCCCTAGAAAACATGAAAAAATGTAGATATGTAAAACAAGACTTACGATTTACGTAAAGATCCAAATTGTTTGTTTGTTAAGATACCAAAACACATAAGTCCTGTGAACACTTCAAAATAAACAGTCTGAAGTTCAGCTCCGGTTCAAGATGGTGGATGATGACGTCAGACAAGGCTAACACTAAAATCCAGAATTTACACAATGAAGCACAGTTTGTATTTTTCCTTTCCAAGTTTGAAGATTTTCAGAAAATGTCTTTGTCCAAACCAGTAATGTTGTTCTCCAGAAAAACAATTATTTAGGAAGACGAAGTACAGTTAACTTCACTAACAAAACACATGTTCTACATAGACACACAAACAGACAACTTCTTTTAGTTTAAAACACCTTTTTTACGGTAACAGAAGCTGTGTAACTCTAAGATGTTACAACAGCCTACGACTCTGTTCTTTATTCTGACTGAACCTTCTTACAAATACCTAAGCATATAAACGAAGCTAATATGTCGTTCCATGTACACGGAAGAGACGTGTAATTTTGCAATACATCTGGACATTAGGAAAGTCTGACCAAGCATCAGCCTATCGTTTTCATAGCTATTCCTGAATGTTTTCTTCTAACGCATTTGCTATCATACACATGACGTGCTCACATGAGTCACATTTATGACTTAAGTAAGCATGTTGTTTATAGCAACATATTAGACTCATGCTAACATAATCCTAATAATAATTAAATTTCATAAAATAAAAATTAAAAAAAAGATGTTATACAGAATTAATTTCTTAATACACACACACAACACGCACACACCACACTTGAACTACAGGGTCGTAACACATTTACCCATAAAGTAAATAAAGAAAGATATATATAATAAAACTTTCTTTTTCTTGCCCGATGTAAATTCTACATGAGGTAAAAAAATACATAAGAAAAACTCTTATGAATGTATGAAAATTACATTTCTACATACGGGAAAGTGCAGCTGCAATCAAATTATCCCTTCCTTTTATGATATCACGATTGTATTCTTTCAAAAATAAAGTCCATATCAAAAGCGTCTGATTTGTATTTTTTATTCTGTAAGTGTGTGGGTTGTGGTCACTAAATACAACAACCGAAGAAGGAGCCGAGCTTATATAAACTTCGATATGATTAAGGCCAAACACTCCTTCTCGATTGTTGAGTAGTTCCTCAGGTGTTTATTTAATTTGTTAAAAAAAACAATAACACACTGGGTGTTTAACATCATTTTTGTCATCTTGAAGCAAAATTGCTCCATCCCCAACATGACTCGCATCCACAGATAATCTGAAGGGCTGAGTGTAATTTGGAGCTGTTAAAACTGGTGAACTTTCAAGTATGGCTTTTCAAAACCCTCTTTTTCAGTAAAAAGAAACTTATTTTTCTTTCTCAATATGTTTGTCAGAGGTTTAATAACATCAGAAAAATTAGAACAAAATTTGCGATAGTACCCAGCCTTACCAAAAAAAAGCATCAGCTGTTTTCTATTGACAGGCACACGAAATTCAGAAATCGCCTTCACCTTATCACCTATATTTCTAATCTGACCATGTCGCACAATATGTACTATAAAAGTATGATATAAGACTGTATTTGTCTTTTGTGTATTTCTAGGAAAATATCCGGGTACTCCACTATAATAGCATCTGTCTTCGATTGCAGGATAATATACCATTAGCATTTTTGAGACTCGAACACGCATCATTTACACTAGTGGCTCTGCACACCGAACGCCTTAACTCTAAGGCTATCGAATCTCTTACAAATATACAGTTAAATTTAAATATATCACTACTCGCACTGTCTCACACGTGATAAAGTGATGGATGGCAAATCCCTACACCGAAATAATATTCTGATTCTGAATAAATTCTGCAATTTTCTATATTTCGGCCGTTTCTGATTTGTTATAATATTGTAATAAGAAATAATATTCTGATTCTGAATAACTTCTGCAATTTTGTATATTTTCCCTGTTTAGATTTTGTTAAATATTGTATATTCAAACCTCCTTATACAGTCAAGGCATGACTATATAGCAATGAATCCATGAATCAATTTTTTGTAGTACATTGCATAGCACAATGGCATCTGCTGTGGGTTATATGTGTACAATATAATATCACAGCTGAGGTTTTTATGTTATGTTTCAGAATATATTTTCTGTCATTAATTCTTTCACGTTGTTGAAATGTCTGGACTGGAGAGACAGTTGAAGACTTAGATTAGAATACACTACAGTACCTGATCAGATGCTCCATTCACTGAAAACGTATAAGCAATAACAAAATGGCAGACAACTACTTGATTACAATATCAGTGATGACACACTTATCTCCCTTTATTGTCTATACCGAAATGTAATGCTTTTCATTGTATTTAAATGAAAAAGCTGATTTTCGTGAAGTTTCTGCCACAGTTGTACCGAACGCAGTACCATAATATTTACAAAGCAGCATACATTCATGGGTTAATTATTTCTTCACCAGTATCTGTATTTGTAAATATAACTGACTCCTTTCTAAACATTCTACAGTTTCCAGTATTTCTACATGCACTATTCTGGAATTTTGTAATAACTCGCAAATTATTTAACGAACACATTAAGGGTCTGAATTGTTGTGATCAATTACATGTCCGTCTTCAATAACCTCACGAAAACACTCGTACAAAAAATGTATGTGCGAGATCTTTTTCTTTGCCAAGAGCAGAAGAGAGGGTGAATCCTACAAGGTCAGCAGGCCTTATTTACGAAAACTAAAGGTTCCTACAAATGGCTCAAAAACAAAGTCAATAACGTTACACCGAATTCTCTTACCGATATTATTTCCAAACGATCAAGGACTGGTAATAAATCGTTCATGCTAGCTCAGTTTTGTTCAACCAATATTGACGTATTTTTTCATGATTTCGTTTACTTGCAGAGGCACTCAATTTTTGTCATTCACTCTCTATGCTGCTATAAATTAACCAACCAAATATTTTATACAGACCTATAGGATATCTGGATATTGGGTCATGTAGATTTATTTTTATAAATCCGAATAGAGCAGCTTGTGCTTTTGAAAAAATGTTTTTAAACTTCATCACGTCCATATCACCTGAACACCAAGCATTATAAACATTTTGTAAATATAATTATCTACTCCATTAAACACAACCAGAATAGTACAGTTATCTCTGTTAACTTTAGGTATTTGTGTATATCGTTGTACAAAATAAATAACGTCAGTATTTTTATGCCTACCTAGAGAAAATCTTCTAGCGTGATTTGACTGTTTGTCCAGCATCACATCATTATATACTACGAGATTATTAATGAATCCAAGTAAATCATCTCCAGATGGGGCTTCAATATTGTTAATAAAATCAATAATATCGTCACCGTCTTCATTAATTGATTTCACTTTCTCGTTAAAATCCTTAAGTCCTTCGTAGCAATGCTGATTATCTACAGACGGTGCTATTGAATATAATTTGCTCCATCTCAACCATCTCATTATTGAATTTAATAATAATTGTGTTTTTCTGATCTATAAGTGATGGATGGTGCTTTACTGGTTCCTGTTTTCGTTTCGCCAAAAAGTCAATTATTGTATCCATATTATTAATAACATGAGTCAAATATTTTGTTAAATGTAGATTATCAACACCAACTGCTGAATTAACTACAATAACGACGAAATATTTGACGTCAATTCTCAGATAAATGTGTAAAATGTGACACACAAAATATAAATTTATCTTCATGCCTGATTCAGGGACAAAGACAGGTGGAGATATTGTTGCTTCTTTAGGAAAAATAACCTGTATCACCATTCGCTAAATATGCCGGTGAGAAACACCTTCGTTGATATAATTATTGTGGTCCTGGAACTTAACTTGATATCCGATATAATGATCAAGATCAACCAAGACCCGGAGAGCATCCAATAAATATGTTTGAATCATGTCATAGTCATGAAGCTGCTTATAAAAGTAAAGTTTTGCAGTAACGGCATCTCGTAGATGTAAAATTAATTCATGCATTAAATTATACCTAATATTTCTTTCTGAGAAAAATTTGCTAGTTGTCTAATAAATTCCGCTATGAAAGGTAAAAAAAAAATTCTAGCTGCTGGTTATTGATATATGATTATTATAATGGATCTATTTATTATAGCCTAAAAAGATATTGGAGAGGCCGAATAGCGATTACTAAACTTGCCGAAGCAGCAAACGTCTCACCTTCTATTGCTGCAAATTGGTTAGCAGAACAGACAATATGGCAAATTTATCTAACACCAATTAAAAAAGTCAATACGCATATTTTGATGTCATTACTCCTAATGAAGTTCATCAAGCAAATATTTTGTTTATAACAGACGACACTATTAAAACACGTCGACGAAATTCACGCACGTACAAATACGCATTGACTGTTGCTGACGTTGCAAGTAGATATAAAGAAAAAGAATATCATCAACAAAGACAGCATCTGAAGTTTCATCTGCTTTTGAACGAATTTATTTACGCGGTGGTTTACAATTGCCTCAGTTAATTAAAGATGATCCCGGCAAAGAATTTCTTGGTCAAGTATTATCCTTGATAAACAAAATTTAATGTTAAAAGCAGACGAGGACATACTAAACTTCATAGTCATCAGGCAATTGTTGGATGATTTAATCGAACACTTTCTGAGCTGCTATTTGGATATCAATACGCGAAGGAAATATATACTGACTTGAAGTCTGGTGGGAAATCTCGTGAATGGGTTGCAAGGTTACAAATTGTGATAACTGCATTAAAAAATGAAATTACTCGTGCAACTTCCATGAAACCTTCTAATGCAATTACAAAGAAATATATACTTAGCAGAAAAAACGTACAACGCCGTGAATCTTCCAACAGCCAGTATTAGGTAATTTAACTGTGCGATATTTATACGAATCTGGTGAGCTTGATGGTAAAAAAGAGTAACTAATCCTATCTGGAGTGTGACCACACGTACAATTTTTAGCGTGGTTAGATCCCCTGTAAGACCTGCAATCTATAGACTAGATTCTACTGGACCTCAACGTGTATTTGTACGTGAATAATTACAAGCAATTCCTAAAGACATAAAATTACCACCTTCATCACTTATGTAAATTAGCGCCACGACGTCTATTATATTAGAAGTACATTTTCACGTGTATGACCAATATTACTATCAATTCTGTCTACGGTGAACCGTCTTGGGAATTACTTGAATATTGCCATAGCATTTTTGTGTTGCATATTTCACAATGAATATTCTGCAGTTATTTTAGTGTTACATTAAATTCAGTATCAATATCAAAGTCAGGCTTTTTTTTGTCAGATTGCTTATAACACGCTATTTGTTTACTTTATTACACTAGGGTCGTTAGTGATTTCCTTAGTTATCACGTTATGTATAAGAAACCTATGTACTTGAATTATTATACTGACAGGAGATACTCAAGATAGACTATATTTGATCATTCAATCCGATCATCCACAATCCAGGTATTTTGCATCAGAGACAGTTAATCACCCTGTCGAGTGAATCGTTATAGCGGATCCTAACGTCCACTATCTCAACATCAACAGTGACCAAAACAATACATTAAGTACAATATTTTTTATCCAGCCACAGGGAATTTCAACTTCAATATTCTGTCGTCGATCCGCTCGGCAATAACATAACGGTACAGGTAAGATTTGAAAACTTTTCTTTATGTAACGTAAACAATTTTTCTTGCAGTTCATCACGAACTATATTTCTACTTGAGACTATCAAATCAGCGGGTCTCCGTAAAATCAAAAATCATTCACAATAGTTTCTGGAATTACTTTACGCAATATCCCACATTTTATTTTGTCTGGCTGTAATCTCATTAATATTTTTAAGTTGTTCAGCTGTTTATGACAAGCTCTATGGTCATCATTTTGTAGCCATTCATGAGGAGAATGTCCAACAACGGGTGGTGGTTGACCATGATCACAACGCATTATCACAGCAATATTTAATGTCAATAACCAATCAAAAAATATTTTAGTACTTCTAACGACAACGTGTCCATCTTGTCCCATATAATATACTTAGGTACATATTTTTACTCATTCGCTCAGGAGCCCATGTATATCCTACCAATCTAAAGAAACTATGATATGTGTATGTTTTTGTACCCTTGTTCTTTTATCTCTCTGGCTAGTTTACTTGTAGGTGTCAGAATGATTATATCTAAATTATTATTCATAAATAATTTAATCGCACGAGTTGTTTGCCCTGACCCTCCACACACATTAAGATAAACAGTTTTATGTCTAGCCATAGGATTATATTCTGATGGTGAAGATGACTTTGATACATGTTTATTATTTTTGTAATATATTTCCTTAATTTCAACGTCGGCAGATTTAGAATAACTAACTATATTTTCTTGCTTTATCATCCAAGTCCCCCATAAACCATTACCGAGTATCGGTCTTAATACATCGTTATATTTTTATTAAAATATAATATATGCCCGTAGTAACTCTGACAGAGAAACAAGGACATATATTTATCATAGACAATAGATGTATCGAAACATAGGCTAGCATCAAATATCTTAAAAATGAACAAACTGATTTGAATCGCCATCACTATAGCTTTCGATCGAAGCTAGTTTGATTTCACCTGGTACATAAGGTATAAAAACATTACATCCGCTTATAAATGTTTTTCTCAGTTGTATTAGCCATTATAAAATCTAGTTCTTCATCGTCCATAAGCAATCTTGTACAGTGTTGTCTATATTAGTATGAACTACCTTGAGTAAACTTACCGATTATCTTTCTACCAAAATCTTTTGCGAGTGTTTCATAGTGCTTGTTCCTTTATTTACGTATATAACTAGTAATGTTAATAACATCGTCTTCATTAAGATCAGGAATTGTTTTCTTGCATCATCGATATTAAATATATCCGGTTCTGGTAAGCAAACTTGCTTCTGTGGATTATAGGATATAATTGCATCATTTACACTCAGTGATATTAAAATTTAAGCATGAAGCATATATCGCAATAGTACTATTGGACTCAATATTTTTTCTGAAAAATGTCTTCCAATAAATTTTGATAATGTCGGTTTTCATGAATTTGCTCCTGAGCGAAATGGGTCTTAACTGATGGTTCGGTAAAACAATTATTCAGTAGTTGTCTAACTTTGACATCGTCAAAAGTATGTTTATGTGCAAGATTTTACATTTCCTCATGAAGATATTCTGTACGATAAATATCACAACTGGGCTGTACAAACTGATCGTATTCTGAACTTTAATAAATAACCAAACAGACAGAGGGTAACTTTTACTGATATATTAGCAGCAGGCAGGGTGAACCCTACAAACGTTTGCTTGAGTCATTAACAAAAAATAAAGGTTCCTGCAGAGGCTGAACAAAATATGTCAACAACGCTCAACTAAAGTCTCTAACTTTTCTATTTTCATACGCCTAACAAATTCATGAGGTTAGCTCATTTTGTTCTATTATTGTTGACGTATTTTTTATGATTTTGTCAGGTATTTTGTTTACTCGTAAAGCGACCCAGTTGTTGTCCTTCATCCTTCCTGCTGCTATTGATAGTCAAAGGGGAGTTTAACCAAAGATTTTATCTAGACCTACACGATATATTGATCTAGGAATCAATAGATTTATCGTTATAAATCCAAACGGAACAGATTGTGCTTTAGAAAAAATATTTTTAAACTTATTCATATCCATGTCCCCCGAACACCAAGTATAATAAATATTATGTAGAGTATAATTATCTACTCCATTAAACACAACCAAAATATTACAGTCATCTCTAATCACCTTAGGTATTTGTGTATATTTCTGAGTAACATAAATCACGTCTGTGTTTTAGCAGCAGGGGGGGCGAACCCTACAAAATTTTGCGACAATATCGATTAAAGCCTCAGAATGCCCAATAGAGCCTTCCTACGAAATCTCATATTTTAACCAAAAAAAAAATAAAGACCCCATTTTACAAATGGAGCCTTAGCGATTTTGTCGTGAATATATTGTCATAACCACCCTCAAATTGCTGCCAATAATTGCTATCATCTACGTCGCAAATATGTTGTCATCTCGCCCTCCCTGCTGCTAAAAGGATTTCAGGGTTAATACAAATTATTTAACCGAATATTTGTTAGCTTTTCACAAACAGACTAATCGATAATACTTCACCACGTAGATCAATTAAATTATTTGACTGATCGGTGAGTGTAAAATTAATTCTTGTTAGCGAATCATTTTGACATTGCATATAGACTGGATTAGTCGGATTTTCAACAATTAAAAATCCTGGAGGAGTTGCTGGTGCAAATGAATAAAGAATGTAACCTTGTCGGGCTTGATTTGATTGTTCCATATTAATTTGATAGCTTTCTTCGATTAAATCACACGTTAAATTAAGCGCGATCACCGATGAAATGTTCACATTGTTCGGTGCGATATGTCTACCGTCGCCGTTTTGAGAATTATTGTGAGTCAATATAGTTGGTTTGGGTTGTTTATTTTCCCATTCGTCATGGATTATTCTGAATCCCTCGTCGATGGCCGCTCTGAGATTTTTCTTCAATTCTGGTACATTATATCCTGGTAGTTTAAACGTTGGAATATCTTCAACACGGATTTTATATTTATCTGTAAAAAAATTTACTTAATTCAGGATCATCTACTATTTCTTGAATGTTTCGAGAATGATATTTTTCTGCGTCATCGATAATTTTATTACATGTAGCTACCACGCTGATGAATTCGTCTTTAGTGAGAGAACCGGATCTTAGTGATACTAGCAGTAATGAAAGATCATTATTTATCGCTGTGAATTTATCAGTAATACGACGTTCATCTAACTCCTCATTAAAGTTTTCATTCAACTCTTTTTTCAATTTCTCCTTCACCTTTTCATCCCTCTCTTCCTTTAATCTCCTCATCCTCTCCTTTATGATCTTAGAAAAAATACTAGCCGAGATCACCTTGCTAAAGAGATCAGAAGATGTATTCCTGCGATTTCTATTACTTTCTACTGGATTCTCGGATGCTATCTTATCAGTGATATAATCAGACTTTACCGGCTCGGGCGTGGAAATGCTAGCACGTCTAGGTGGATCTTTCGGCTATCCTAATACTGTTCTTATTAAACTGTTATAAATATCTACAACATACCCAGGAGAGCTTATTTCAATTGTAGATGATAGTGTTGGTTCATGAACTGTTATCGCAATTTTTGATTCCCTTCTGGTAATGGATTTTATTCCTCGTTGTAATTCATTATTAATTTGCTCAATTTGATAGGACTCAGTTGGTATTGAAACAACGTTCCAATCTGGAGTGTTATCTTTTTTATTTCTATATGCAAACACCAGAGAATTATTAGATCTCTGACCACCAAATGCAACCGATCTGATATTAGGCCAACTATGATACACTCGTAATGATGATATATTGAACTGGTTCAGTGACATTATTGTTAATCGATAAATACCCGGCTTTGACACAGTGAGAGTTATTGTATTCTTTTTAGGTTCCCAATCTAATGATCCAGAGAGAACTGTGTATACCATATTTATGATATTCCTCTCATGAGGAATCTTTATTTTTTCAAGTAGCGGAAGATTGTTTTTGAACGTTGTAATATCCGTGTTGATTGCTTCCAATTGCCGATTATTCGCTGGTATTTCTTCGATGGATTTTTAATATCCGGAAGGTTGATATCTAGTTTATCAAGTGGACCTCCCAAAAATTTATCAACGATGTTTTTACGAAATGTTGAAAACTGTTTTACGTGTTCTTCATATCTTAATTGAAATGTTGCAATTTCCAACATAGATGCTTTTATCTCTGCAATATTCGGTGTGTTGGTTACTGGTGGATTTCCAAGGAATTCTAGCAGCTGTTTGTCGATTTTGTCAACGATTAACTTTGGTACTTCATAGAATTTATTGAATTCAGCTTTATGATTGTTATATTCATCATTGAGTGATTTTAACGCGTTTGCTGTGCTATCTACTGTTGTTAGTTTATCCGTGATCATCGAAACAAATATTCCCGGTTTGAGTTTTCCATCGTTTGAATATAACGCTATTGTATCTTCAACGACGTCACGTCTTCGTATTAAAATATCATCCAATGAAACATTACTAGATTTCAATTTGCCCTGGCGATCTTGAAATACAACTATTTCCCCAGGATCTACACTTGACAGGTTTAATGTCTCGGCGATTTCATCTTCGATTATTTTTTTTACATCTTCGACAGCGAATTTACTATCGCTTTCTGTTTTTTTTTTTACTCTGATAAAGGTCGTCCCCAAATATCAATCATTATACGAAAATGCTAACGTTTTTCTAAATCATAACGCTATCGTTTTTGCCATTGCCTGCTAGTATATCCATTAACAACAACTTGTGGTGGTTTCCTTGGAAATCTAGATATCTCTGCAAGGACGTTTAATACTTCACGACCGCATATCGGTGGATCATTTAACCGTTGTGTATGTAGCATGGAATAAAAAATTGGAGATGATTTTGTTATTGTGGATACATATCGCATGAATTCTTTTGGTGGAGCTAATCCATATGAATCAAAATAGACAATTCCACGTGGATCAATTGCATATGCGACACAATGAGTTCCTTCTCCGCTGCTGTTATCACGATTGATAATACCCGTTTCATTTTTCATTGGTTTTGACGGTAATTGATCTCTCATGAAAACTCCTCTAAAGTTTTTTATTGATAACGATTTTACAGCATCAATTAAATCAAAATTGGACATTGGTGAAAATCCAAGGGATTTTTCCACTAATAAGAAGTTCCTGGTATTCTTAGGCCCGTGCCCTTGTACCAATTGTATGGAGTTCCTGGCAGTCTTAGACCCTTTCCCTTTTTATAGCCATTCCCAGTAGCTTTCTTCAGGGCCATTCCTGCAGCAGTACCAACGGCTCCTAACGCTGCCGCCTTCGCAACCACTGGGGCAGCCGCTGCAATCAATGCTGGAATAGCAGCTAACAGCGGGAATATACCACCTGATTTTATCATACTGGCGATTGCTGCTTTCGAAAAATCAATTTGAACTCCTTGTTTGCTCTTTAGCGCATCATTGAAATGTTTTATTTGACGATCTGTCAATGATAATTTATGTGCACCACCGGACATTTGAGTGGGTTTCAGCGTTATTGTGGTTCCACATTCTTTAGCCGACTTTGATTTCAATTTCTTGACTTGACCATCAGTCAACTGGACATTAACAATACTATATGTCATTCTATTCTAAAACGTAATTTACACTTTTAATTGATCTTATTGTGAAAATCCTAACTACATGTTTTCTACTGAAGCATCAATAAATCTCATTCGTCCGCCAACTCCTTCTAACAACATTGATTTATAACTGAGAATGACAGCAACTGCTCTATAATCAGCTATACCAGCAGGGCGTTGTACCCGAGCTTGGAAGTATATATCAACAACAGATTGTCTCATCATGTCAAGATGTTCCAATGAGAAGTAATAAATCGGATAGTGTTTTTCAAAATTAATTTGCGATATTTGCAAACCAGTATCATCATTTTGATCACGACCCATATACGACAATATTCTATGATATACACGTGCTACGTTGTTGTTTTCATAATCAAGCTGTACAATCTCTGCTGGCTCTTGTTGTCCGTTTATTCTCAACGAAACTTCACATACCCCTAATTTATCAAATATCATATGACTAGATAATTGACGACCCACTCATAAAGATATGACGTGGAGCTGAAACACATTGTTTTGATGCTAAGTGCCATGTAAATGTGCCATTTACATTATCCTGCTTCGTATCAGTCGTTGTTGTTAGCCAACTTAGCAATGATTTTCCACCTGTGTCCATAAACGATAGTAATTGTTGCTCTATTGTAACTGCTAGAGTCAAGACGGACATCCATAGAACCAATTTATTTAAATTGACTTTACCATCATCAACACCATTAGCACGCCAGATTGTATCATTGTCATTTCCCTTTCGCATTAACACGACTGTATGCTTTGCTCCATAGATGACTTTTCTGACATTTCTACAGAATCCGAATATGTGATGTAACGGAATTGCACATGAAAACCGTCGATTCTGTCCTTTCAATGCTCCCTTTCGTGTTGCAAATACTAGATTGTAATTATCATTGACCCTTTTTAAAATGTCCAATTCAGCGTCTGGTCTACCTTCACGGTCTGGATTTGCTACGAGTTGTTGAGCAGCTACTGCAGTAGCTTGCGGAGTTCGTACTTTTATAAACTGAAAATGGTCAGCATGATCAGAAGTATCTTTAGCAAACATTATAGACGGACCAGTCGATCTTGTATAATCATCAGAATATCTCGCAAGTCCGATTATTGTTGTTGCAATACCAACATCTTGTTCTATTGATTCAATTTCTTTTCCATCAATGATATATCTTGCACTGTTAAATAGCGCCATAATGCCATTATTTACGAAACCAACTCGGATATTTGGGTTATCCCCATATGGTGTATCAGCTGCAACATTTGTTACAAGCTCTCCTTCTACTTCAATAAACGCCTCACACGGCAAAAAGTATCTACTTGTATCTTGAACTTGAAGTTCAACTCTTCCTCCTCGTTGATTAGGCTCTCTTGCAGGATAGGCATAATACTGATAGTTAATTTTAGAATCATCTTTATTCACCTGTGCTGCCATATCAAACGCTGGATCAGCAATTTTTTTAAATGCCATTTATACTAAAACACTATCGTTTTTCTAAATGTAGTAATGCTATCATTTTCTTTTTCGTCTGACATTTTTACGATTTCCTCTAAGACCGCTTCCAGCTATTATACTTGCAATATTACTACTATCTGGTGAAGTCATTGCTAACGATGCGAGTTTTTGTTCCACTGCGTTATTTATCACTTTACTGACATTTGCAGGCATCATTATTGTTGAAGTTAGCGGTGTTGAAACCATTTGTGGTGGTTTTCTTCTGAATCTAGATTTCACCAATGACGTTATTCTATTCTTTGCGGTAGAAAAGGCCGTTCCTGCAAGATCTCCAACAGCGTTAATTCCCTTATTAGGAATAACATCAATGGCTTTCATCGATAATTGTTTAGCAATTGGTGCTACTTTTGGGGCTATTCTTGTGAATAAACCCGCTATGATATTTCCAAAGCCGTCTCCATAGTATGCCTTATAAACGGGCAATCTTGAGTTTACCACATACACGTTTGTTGGTTTATTGTGATTATAGTGTACTATCATCTTATTTGAAACGACTTTGTAATTTCTAAATGCAAGCATTTAGAAATTTCAATCGCTATAATAACCACTAAATTCCCCTGGAATTCCGTCCATTTACTCATCCAAGAGTTCTCGATACGTATGAATATCAATTATCCCACCTTGAAATAATCGTCTGCAAATATCAAATGCTTCATTAGTTATTTCGACTGAGTTAATCCCAGCTCGCTTACCTCCCATAAGAACCTCAAGTCGTGATATATTATTAATGATATTACTAGGACATATATGAGAATCATGATGAGAACTTCCATAACCCCTTCCTGAAGAACTTGCTAGTTCGGAAACGTTTTGAGTTTCTGGAGATTGTTGACCTCGACCTCGACCTCGACCTCGACCTCGTCCTCGACCTTGTTGTTGTTCTTTTCGTTGTTCTTTTAGTTGTTGTTGTTCTATACCATACCTATTAACTCCCATTTCAAAAGCTCTGTAATTCAATGTATCCTTTTTTAATTTGCCGGAGATATATTTATTAGTTTTAAATAACCAATCCACCCAGTCATCTCGTTTTGTTGTGTTTTTTTATACTCGTCTTTTAAAAATTCCCCCCTGTTATAATAACTTTTTACAGCGAATTCACCAAATGACACAGTCTTCATTTTTCAGCAATTGAATTTATTTGATTACATTTATAGCTTCATCAGTGAATTTCTCGTTAAAAGGAACACTTTTTTAGTGGAACCTTTTTCAATAGAGTCACTAGCATCTTCAACGGGGTTATCATCAATATCAATATTACCCATTTGTTATATTTCTCGCTGAGTTTGTAACTCACCTGAAAGCTGTTTTATTCCCTTCTGAGTTGTTTCAGTTTCTGTAGCAATTTTTCCCAGCACATCAATAGTTGGTACTGTTTCTTCTTTAGGGATGTCGCCGTATATAGCACGTTCTGTTGCAAGTTTCATATCTTTAGTGGCTTTAGTTACAGGGGCAAAAAGCTGTTCACTCCCAATAGAAAAGTCAGTCTGCGCTTGCTGCCTAAGTTGTAGTTTATCTCGCACGTCATCTCGAATTGGTATAAACTTTTTCAGTAATGCTAACCTCTCACGGGTTAGTCTGGTAGTTAATGCTTCTGATGTCATTATTGAAAATGCTAACGTTTTTTCAATTGTGGATTTCAATGCTTGCATTTCTAGACTCATCAATCAAACGTCTTATAGATTTCACTTTCAAAGCAATCTCTGACCGAACTTGGTACTGTTCCCCTAGTTTTTTTTCTAATTGCTTCAACTATACTAAATAGCCGAATGAATAAATTAATATCATTGTTATACAAAGAAACATTAACCGCTTTTTGGATTCTTTTTATCAGTGAATACATTTTAGGTAGGACATATCTCCCATGTTTCAATTGTATATCATTTTGTTCAAATTCATTCAAAAGTCTGTCTTCATTCAAATATTCAGAAAGTACGATTCCTTGATTTCTTAAATTTTATATTTCTGTGACGATAGATGTAATATCTTGAAATTCCATTTATTGAATATTATTACTAATGTATTTTCTTATCTTTAAAATATTTTTATCGATTCCCAACATACAAAAAAAAAAAAAAAAAAAATGCCTGTCCCTTCCTCATTCGGGTTCCGAGGCAAGGAAGGCATACATTAAAGACTTATACAATACCCTAACCCCCCCAATCGAGTTCAAGGGCGAGTTATATGGGCATTAGACGTGAAATCCAAGTGACTTCTTTACAAACATTGAACATATAACATAAAGCCACATTTGGAACCTCTTTCCCGCCAAACAACGTCAAAGAGGCCCAGAGGGGGGACAGCACATTCTTGGAACTCATTGAGTGCCTTCGCATTAAATAAGCCCAAGGGCCACAAACATAGATCTCCCAATTGAAAGCTCTAACGTAACAAATGCTATATTAGGTCTTCCGGAAGATATGTTGTGGGGGGGGACAATACGTTACATGTACTTAATTAACTTAATAAATGGGGTATTTACAATGAATGAATATTTACAATGAATGAATGAATGAAGGTATTTACAATGAATGAATGAAGATATTTACAATGAATGAATGAATGAATGAAGGTATTTACAGTGAATGAATATTTACAATGAATGAATATTTACAATGAATGAATGAAGGTATTTACAATGAATGAATGAATATTGTAATATTTACAATGAATGAATATTTACAATGAATGAATATTTACAATGAATGAATGAAGGTATAGTAATATTTACAATGAATGAATGATAGGGACAGTACAGGACGATACAAACATGAAACGACGGGGCGGACTTACTACACCCAATCTACTAATGAAAAGCAACCCAAGAAATTAACCATGGTTGCAGTTGAAAAAATTCAACCACACCATGTCAATGGCGTGGGAGTTTTGATTGGCATATTGGGCTTCGTTTAAAGCCCCAAACTTTTACGGCTCATATTATATATAAGGTGACTAATAATGCAGTGTCAATGTGTAGGTGTGTTATTTTAACCACTAAATACTTAATTAATAACATTTCATGGTGTTAAATGAAACTAAATACTTGAATAAAACATTTTTTTTAAGAATACAGCTGTTATATAATAATAAATATTTTTATGTTTTTTCATTAATTTTTATAATAACCGTCATAATAATTTGGATTCACGGCCATACATAACTCTGTCAAATTGTCTACCCTGTACAGGTTTTTCCAACAAAACTTTAACTGCTATTCTCAATACAGTCTTTAGAAACAAGAAACAATAACACAAAACCAAGGTCCGTACATACCTGATACGTATATATACCGAATTAACCATTAAATACCTACATGAGATCACATATCATTAATTCAATCTAATTTTACATGTGTTTTCTACGTTTATCTCGCACGAATTACATATCCGGGAATACTGTTCTGTCAATATTGAAAGTAGGATAGTCACGTGACGATCAGTAGTAATGAGGGGAAATACGATAAAAAATATAAAAAAAAATATTCTGCTAAAAAAAATTATTCTGCTTTAGCAGAATAAAAAAATATATTTCATTAATAGTAATTATTGAGAGTCATTTATGCGTATGAAAACTTTATTCTATGTCCATTTTTCTTTGAGATAACTGTTTGATAAATCCCTTCAGCAACTTTTCGTACCGAAGGCATACATATTCCAAAATATTTTAATGCAGCATTCATTGAATGAAAAACTCTTTCTTCATTCGTCGTTGTATCAAATGACTTAACTCCCCTGCGTCGTTTTGAGTATTTCCCTGTCTTTCCTCTTTTTGTATTCATTCTTTGAAAAATACATTGTAAATTGGAAATCGCGTTGTTTAAAGGATTAGAGTCAATATGATCAATAACATTACCATCTTTAATCAATCCATAAAATGCTTCATAGACAATTCTGTGAACGTAATAGTTCTTTCTTCAAAAAGTAAATTGCAAGTGTCCTTGATTATAAAAAAAACCAAGTGGCTTTTTTAGTCTGCGGTTTCCAACATCACCATCAGCAGATATTTCATAATTAACGAGTATTGGATGTGGTATGAATTCTTGCTCCTTTTATATATAATAATACTATTTGTCTAATTCATTATTTGCTTTAATTATAAATCTATTAATATAGTCTTGAGGGGTTTTTATGATTTTGTCTTTGAGAGAGTCATGGTTAGGGTCAATGATAGCGTTTTTTATTCGTTTATCATAATAACGTTTCAATTCTCTAAACCGCTTACCCCCACAATTGATACATAATTGTGATTTTCCTCTCACACCCACCCCACAATTTATGCATGGGGACGGGCCTGTCGAATTATTTCTGACACTCTGTAAGTGATGTCCACAGAATTCACCTCTACACGATTTATTGCATGGGGTTACTGATCCAATCATAAGCCATTTGCAGTGAATCATTATATATAAACAAAATTTTCTATTTAAATACTTGTCTTATTTATATGAATGAAGAATTCAAGAGATTATCGACAATCAAGCCTTATAAAAATATTAAATTCAATCTTGATAGAACTCTCGAAGACGTACCAAAAGAGAGAATAAATATTAGAAGTCTGATTAGAAAAATACGAGATTGTGTTAATGAGTTTAAACAGGACGGCGTATCACACACCTGGTCAACATTTAAAATTGATGGTGTTATTGATGCGAGAATGAATGATGAAACAGCAGCTATGATACTATCACAACTTGGCAATAAAAGGTATTTTCTCAGAGTGAAATTCATTATCAATTTAGAATCGGGCGATTGGGTTATAAGAGACAAGTTTGAGCCAATTCTCAAAGATAAGACAACAGTCATTGTTAGCCGTGATTCCAGACCAGAGTTGTTAACTGGAATTGATAAACCATACTATGAAAAAGCGTATTCTGAAACAGCAATTGTTTATGGGATGTATCCGTTAAATAAGAAACCTGACATTTGAAAACCAGCACCAATGAAACAGTCAACGTCAGTGGAAAAACCACTCAATTGTGTGGCACAAGTGTCATAGAACACTTTACAAATGCACTCCCTGGGAATAAATTAACCGATATAAGACGTAAAAAAATAGATCAATGGGAGCTAACAGTGAAAGAGAATGGAGCAACAATTTCCGATATAGCTAGATTGGAAAAGTCGTTGAGATTTCCGATAACCGTTTCAACGATAACTGGCGAAGTATTATACGAATCGAAATACAATAAAAACGGAGCTCCAATCAAAATTATAGATCATAACAAACACGCATGGACATCCGCGGTTACAAAATTCCCGCGAGACAGAACAGTGAAATATATCCCAGAAGAATTCACCAAGGATGGCATTCTCACTGAAGAAAGATTATTCGATGCTATTGCTAGTTTATGTAAAAACGACCCTGTATCAGTATGGCTACTTCATAGTTTTGAATATGAATAATGTCAATTCAATCAATTTGTGAGACCTAACGGTGAATTATATCGTACTGAAAGTCTACATAATAGGATGAAAAATCTAGCAATAAGTCTCAGTGAAAACGCTAGCGTTTTTAATGGAAAATCCGACGATTACGAACAGTTACTTACAAATTGTTTTACAATTCCATCGGTTGCAGCTCATTTTGCAAGAAAGAAAAATAATTGGAAACCAACACGAAAAGAGTTTTTACAGGATGTTCAATCCAGCTGTTTGGAATATTATCATGGCGGTCTATGGAACGTTAAGTACAATCGTGAAAGTATGATATCAGTTGATATCGTTGCCTGTTATCCAGGAAGTTTTCTAGGATATGGATTCGCTGGTGAGTATTTTAAACGGTTTGGACATCCCATACATGAAATGACTCGCGTTGCTATTAATGGACCACTGCCTGATTTTGATTTGACCGGTTTTGCTCGCGTAGTATCATTTAAATTCGCTGAAGGAATTCATCCTTGTTGTTATGTTTGGATTGGTAGACACATGGCTGAAAGGATGTGGTTACCAATAGTGTTATTGCGATATATGATTGATTGTAAAATGTTAGTTTCGTTGATTGTCAGCGAAGCGATTATCTCATATCAAAAAACAAACCAATGTCTGGTTACCAGAACCAGAATGTCTTGATAGTTGAATCGATAAGTCTAAAAAACATATTGATGCTGACGAGGAGTACATCATTGAATGGTCAAAAAAGATATTTAATCAACGAAATAGTGAAGCAAAGGATCTCGGCCGAAGAATAATCGGTAAATTTACACAAGGTGGAAAAAAATTCAACTTTAAAAGACAATCCTCACGATTGATTATAGATGATGCCGAATACGACTTCGTTATTAAAGATGCAGTAGAGAAAAATAGATACGCAAATTGTAAAACAGCCTTCTTGTCCAATAGAACAAAGTTAGGTAGAATTGTTACTTACAGTGATGGAGAAAGCTCTGCATATCTATATGTGAGAGCTTGGTTATGCATCTATCAATTTATTTGCAATGATAAATAGATTTCCTAGTATAGCAGTTAGAGTTGCAATTGATTCAAAGTATGTCGATAAAAAATATATCAGAGGTAACTAAATTTACTAATAGCGAAGAGACTTGGGGAACAATGCGAATTAAACATGAAATACAATGCGATTATTCTGAATCAGCAGACGTTGAGATTAAAAGCAGTTACCTGAAAAACGATAATTCTATCAGTGAAAAATCCGAAGGATTTTCTATGTCTAAAGCACCACCGATATCAGATCCAATTTGTAGATATAAAACATTTTATTTAAACGGTTGTGGTGGATCTGGAAAGACAACACGTGTGATAGAATTATATCGAGAGAGAACGTCCATGATTGCACTCACCCCAACCCATAGTCTAGCGAGAGAGGTAAAACAACGCCAAAAATCCAAAGGATTTTCCGTTGAAGCTTGCACGTATCATAGTTTTTTTCGATACAAAGGCGATGATTGGACTCCTGAGCGAATGGGTGAGAAATTTATTCCTTCGGTTATTATTTGGGATGAAGCATGTACTGTTTCAGAAGATGTATTAAAAATGTTTCTTGATTGGTTATTGCAAAATAATACAAAAGTTATATTGTGCGGCGATCATGGTCACACACCACCATTTGTTGGTAGAAGTCCACATAATTGGTTAAAAGGATTTGTTGATTATTACGAAGAAATTGATACTGACTATAGAGCACTCGATGAGCAGTTACGTGAGTTTAAAAAACTAATTAGATTACAACCCGATAGAATTCAATGTGAAGTAGCGCGTGAAATAATTTCTGAAACGCCTATGAATGATTTTTGGAAAACATGGAGACCAAATGATTTTGTAGTAGCAAGTAGAAAGATAGAGACGCACTTCACAAAAAGTTGTTTGAGCTACACAAGAAAAAAATTCCCAACGTTTCCAGTACCGTTGTGTTATAGACCATTGGATACACGAAAGCAGAATATTGAAGTTGAAATTCCAGGCCAGACGGAGAAACAGATTCTAGTGTTAAATGATATTGTGCTAGTTGATATCAATACTGTAGAAGATGCATTATGCGCTGATAAATCACCATGGACGCTTGGTTATGTAACAACAATACACTCGTCACAAGGATTAACCATCACGGATACAATTGTTTGGATAGTCTATCTCGCAGTGTCCAGAGTACGACGAATAAATCAACTACGAAGGATTGTTTTCGATGATGATTTTAATGCAAACGGTGATAACACTGATATTAGCATCATTAATAAAAAAAACTCTCTGGTTACAAACAGCAGGACAAAAAACAACGAGAATTTGATATTGATGCTGAGGTAATAATCGCATTAAAAGAACAACAGAATAATCACTGCGCCAGTTGCAATTGTATAATGCACTGGCAGTATGCGGATAAAGACCCTCGACAATTCACCATAGATAGAAAAAATAACAATCTTGGTCATGTCAGAAACAATGTGATGTTGACCTGTCTTGAGTGTAATAGACGTAACGGAGCTAGTTAAGACCATGTGGCGGTAATTGAGTATCGTCCGGAATGACTTGTAGTTGTTGGCGTGTAAAACCACGCTGAGGTGCAGTTGAATCCAATCTGTAGATTGGAGGTCTACCAGTTGATCGCGTTATAGTTGAAATTTTATGCGTAGTAACATTCCATATAGGATCAGTGGCTCTTCTTTTACCACCTTTAAGTTCTCCTGGTTCGTATAAATATCTCACAGTAACATCACTGAGAAGTGGCTGAGTGCTAACCCGCTGTGGTTGTTCGGGAATATATTTTTTTAATTGCAATATTTGGTTTCATATTAATAGTTCGAGTAATCTCGTTATTTAACGCTGCAACTACACTCGGTAACCTTTGGACCCATTCACGAGATCGTTTTTCTTGGATGAATTCTTTTACATATTGATATCCAAATAACCGTTCTGCAAGAGTTCGATTAAATCGTTCTACAATTGCCTGATCACGATGTAACGCAGTATGTCCCCGTCGTATTGTAACATTATGAGTTTTCATTGTTGATAGAACAGTACCTTGAAACTCTTTGCCAGGATCAACTTGTAATAGATTCGACCATCTTAGAGGACCTCGTCGATAAATCCTTTCAAATGCAGAAACGACTTCAGAAGCTGACTTTGTTTTCAATGGTTCTGCTTGTTTAAATCGACTCGCAATATCAACTACAGTTAGCGCGTATTTGTAACCATGGTCATGTGGTAAAAACAATAAATCAGCCTGATGAACTTCATTGGGTACGGTAACATCAAAAAGAGAATAATTAATTTGTTTAGGCGGTGGTAGATAAATTTGCCATATAGCTTGTTTGGATAACCAATCTTCCGCAGTGGACTTTTTCACTTTTGCAGCGTTAGCGAGTTTACTGATTGCTGTTTTACCCCTCCAGTATCCTTTCGGAGAATAATAAATAGATTCCATACTATAAAAACACTAGTGTTTTTAATTACCAGTACCTAACACCAATTTGCCTTTCATAGCTGATTTGACCAACCATGAAGCCAATTTTTCTTTGAAGGATTTATCGGGAATAGCATTTAACGCATGAATTAATTTTACATCTGCAAGATGTCTTTGTTGATAATTATTGCTTTTATATGTAACATCATGAGCATGACATGCCTTATCAATAGCATTTATCGGATACTCACCAGGCCGGGGCTGATTTTGATCATCAAGTCTGATATCTAATCTCGTACCGGGACCACAGTAGCTATATCCTGGAAGGGGTTTTTCTCCGGGGTATTTTGCCCATGGGGTTCCGGGGAGTTTTCCAAATTTTGCGGCAATATCACCTCCGAGTTGCTTTTTTTAAAAAATCTAAATTTTTTTGTACCACATGTTACACACTTACCAGTAAGCGCTAGTCTATTGTTTATAGTTGTAATGGTTGTCTGATCGGTTGTATCAGTACCCTGTTTACATTTAACACAATATAGATCCATAATTTATATATAGCGTTATGAATATAATTGATTTTTCAGCGACTAAAAGAAGAGAACCGGTGAAACACCACGCAGCGCTTCCGAATTCTGTCCGTGCCATTATAATCGGACCATCTGGATCGGGTAAAACACAATTGCTGCTTAATTTGATAATGCGATTTATGAAGTGCGATAAATTATATTTAGTTGCCTCATCCGTAGATGATCTACGGTGCTATGAAGTGCTAAAAGATTATAATGAAAATGCATCAGAAATTAAAGGTGAAAGTGTCATCGACTTTATTACTGATATTAATGATGCACCATCAGTAGAAGATCTCGATGGAGACATAAACAATCTTGTAGTGTACGATGATGTGATGTTAGATAATCAAAAGAACCCTGCTAGAATATTTTCCCGAGGTAGGCATAAAAACACTGATGTGATATATGTCACTCAACGCTATACTCAAATTCCAAAAGTGATTCGCGATAACTGCAATATTCTTGCTGTATTCAAAGGCGTTGATACACATACGCTACGAAATATTTGGCAGACATGGTGTTCCGATATGGACTTCAATGGATTCAAAAATTACTTTAGTCATGCTCAGTCAGTCCCATATGGATTTATAACAATAAATTTACACGACCCTCGGTCACGATATCGTATTGGACTTGATCAAATATTTGGTTAAATAATTTGTATTAACCCTGAAATCCTTTTAGCAGCAGGGAGGGTTATGACAACATATTTGCGACGTAGATGATAGCAATTATTGGCAGCAATTTGAGGGTGGTTATGACAATATATTCACGACAAAATCGCTAAGGCTCCATTTGTATAATGGGGTCTTTTTTTTTGGTTAAAATATGAGATTTCGTAGGAAGGCTCTATTGGGCATTCTGAGGCTTTAATCGATTTTGTCGCAAAATTTTGTAGGGTTCGCCCCCCCTGATGCTGCTTTTGTGGCTACCCCGAGAAAATATTCTAGCTGGATTAGATTGATTATCCAACATCACATCATCATATACTACGAGATTCATAATGAATCCATCTAAGTCATCTACAGACGGGGCTTCATCTATATATGTGATAAAGCCAATAATATCGTCATCGTCTATATTAACTGATTTTGCGTTCTCGTTAAAATCCTTAAGTACTTCGTAACAATGCTGATCATCTAAAGATGGTGCTATTAAATATAGTTTGTTCCATCTCAAACACCTCATTATTGAATTTAACAAAAATTGTGTTTTATATGATCCAGATGGACCTATTATAATCATTCTTAACGAATTTGGTAATGCTATATGGTGATTCACTGGTTCCTGTTTTCGTGTAGCCGAAAAGTCAATTATTGTATCCATATTATTAATAGCATGAGTCTATATTGTACTCGATGTAAATAATCTACACCTACCACTGGATTAACAACAATAATAACAAAAAATAACCGACGTGCATTAACAGGTAAATGTGTAAAATGTGGTACACAAAAATATAATTTTATCTCAGAGACAACAAAGATAAGTGGGGATTTTGCTGCTTCTGTAGGAACATTACCTGGATTACCATGGGCTAGGTATGCTGGTGAGAAACACCTTCCTGGATATAATTACCGTGGTCCTGGAACTCGTTTCGATATCAGACTCTTTAACCAAGATCATCCAAGACCAGGAGAGCATACCAGTTGGTAGTATCGAATATGATGGTGATTTTAGATTTAATATTAGTAAAAATAAAAGATATATATCACATAAATTTATAGACGAGTGTTTTTATGGGGTCGTTAAAGATGGAATTGTTCTTGACCACATTGATTGATCTCAGCAGCAGAACGAGTTATCGAACCGTCAAGTTATTACGCAGATTCAGAATTGTAGACGTGGAAATACTGGTATTTCTTTAAGACTTCTAAGTCGGTCATATCTAGTAACATAGTTACTAATGAAAAAATAACTTTTAATTCTATGTATGCAGCCGCCAAATATTTTGGTATTTGCATACCTTCAGTTAAGTTTCAAGCTGATCAAAAACGAAAATCTGCATATTCAATAAAGTATGACCAACAGATTATATTTGAGTACGCATAATAACTGCGTGCTCTTCAGAATATTATTTTACTTTATATAAAGTTTGATTCTATCAATCTTGCCAAGGATTCTGTTAGCTATATGGGTCCGCCCTCACTGTCGCTTATCTCAGTTTCGCTGTCATTTATCACAGAATCAAATAACATATCTTTCAGTCGCATTGCTCGACTGTATATTATTTTTTCATTTCGTATTCTTGAGACAGTGCACTTTTTAACTTTTCGATTAAACGCATAAGAGGCGTGAATAGTCCTACTTGTTTGTCATCTACAAAAGGTAAAGATTCTAACATAGAATTATAAATTGACTTAATAAATCTGTAGTTGGAATTTTATATATATATATATATATATATATATATATATATATATATATATATATATATATATATATATATATATATATATATATATATATATTTAAAAAAATTAAAATTGATTTAACAACTAGTTGGATATATAATAAAACGACATAACTCCTGCCGAAAAAATCTTATTCACAGAGTAGATTACTTCCCTTCATGTAACACGTCATTCATGTTAATAATCTGTACGCATTACACAACTGCGTCATATTTGCCGTAAACCTAACATATTTTAAGCTTAATAAAATGTTTCTGTCTGTCTGTTTATATGTCTGTTTCCTTATCTGTCTGTCTGTCTGTCTGTTTAGAAGCCCAAACCTATCGTTAAAAGTCCCGATATTAATTTGAACACGATGCTTATATATCAGTCACACATCAGCTGTTGTATTATGAGCGCCAAATCTTCGTTATCGAAATCGGGCTGTGAATGTGGGCTGCGATTATACATGTTGACCTGTATCAGACATATAGATATGTGAGCTGTGATTATACAATGTGTGTGTAATATAATTGAATCCTTTTGTACGTGCAGCGGCTATATATCTTTAATAAATCACAAAAATCTAGATTCAATTATAAAAGTGAGAAATATAATGCTTAGAAATGAAATGCTTAGACAAGTAATATCCTTTTGTTAGTGAATAGCTAGCTATATAATGATTTCTCGAGCGTGTAACTGAATTTCGTAGCTCAGTGCAAGAATGCTGGATTCTGGTACTGAGGACCCATGTTCAGTTCCCATCACTGGCTAAACCGGTGGGTATGTTTCTGGATGTACAAAACAATATTTTTATATAGGTGGGGTTGGGGCAAGCCTCTAGTTTTGATAAATACCTCACCTCGTCAACCAACGCGGTCGGGTACATTTTGTACCTCACCCGGGGTTTGTTCAAGGGGGTATTTATTGAAACCGCAATGCCTAAACAGTCTTCTGAATTTCTAATATTTCGCATTTCGTCGATTAGAAATTCGCCAGTGGATGTGCTTATGCGAAACATACCCCCTCTCTAAAATAATCAATAACATGCCTTGAGCTCTCTGCTCCATGGAAGAACCCTCAAAATAACACTTAGAAAGAGTGTATAGCCGAAAGAAACAGCACATGTGGTGCCGCAAAATAAGTCATAAGAGAGACGACCATGTAAGGACCTCATGAGAGACACAATGGCTATCATGTGATTCTATGAAGGGTAACCTCTAGGATGCTGCTGATTATTTTTGATAAAAATTACATCCACACATTAAAGGCAGACAGAGATACATATATATTAAATAAATATTATTAATAATGAGTATTGAAGCTAAATTAGCAGCTAAATTAGCTCGAGAACGACTAGCAGAAATTAAATAATATCTACCTATTAGTGATTCTGTTATGAAACAATTACAATCGCGTCAGGAATCTCAAGTTGGATTTGAGGAGGATACACAACAGTTATTTAAACCTATCACTAAGGTCACTAAAGGTATTCAACCTGTGTTAGAGAAAATAGCTGAAGCAACTGAAAAAAATAGCAAAAAGAACTAAGAAAACAAAAAAGATTATTGAAGAACTTCCAGTCGAAATAGCTGCTGAAATGCCAATCCCGGAAATACCCGGGGATACAGAACAGGCAGAAGGTGATACACAACAAATACCAGGTCAAACGCGAGGTACGGTTAATATATCTGATAAATTTACCGAATATGCCATTAATGGTATCAAACAGATCAAAAATGTAGAACAATTAACTGCTAGTGTTGTGAAAGGTTATGATAATCGAAAACAATATTTAAAACCTGAATATGCTGATGATGCTGTAAGTCATGAAAATTGGCATAAATGGATATTTCGCATAAACTATGACATTGATCAAGCTCGAAACAACAATTCAAGATATATTGAGTATATTCATGCAATAGATGAATATATTTCGTTTATACAGTTACCGACAGAACAACAGCAATCGATAAAACAACAACAAGTAATAAAACAACAACAAAAACAACACAAAGAACCAAAATCATTTGAGGAATCACTTCATGATTATCCAGTATTACTTTAACCACCATCAAAACCAAGTTAAAAAGCACCACCGAAAGCAAGTGAAGAGGCATTTCAAGACCCTCCTGGTGCAACTGGAAGCGGTCTAGTAAGTAGTCTTATTACTTGTCCCAATAATGTTCTTGCTGATGTAGATCGACTAGAAATTCTGATTGGAGGAAAACGAGCTGGTAATAATTCCCCAGTAATTATTAATGAAGTAGCAGATATTTGTAAAAGATTATTTACAGGTGGTATCATGGACATTGATGTGTATCAATCTCTCATTAATGAAATCGCCGATGATTATTATAGTCACTAAGTCACCAGACTAAGTATGTAATTAAATATAATGACTATTTAATAAAATAATAGTACATAGTACTCAACGTGGACCAACTATGGTCAGGGTAATAGACTCCCGATTACCAGTATACAAAGCAACCTACGGAGATGGAATAGGTGATGTTGTTCAGGGTCTGTTTAGAAGAATAGCTCGAAAAGCAATACCGATTGCAAAGCAGCTGGGTATAAAAGCTATAGATGTTGTTCGTGATAAAGGTATAGGTGTTGCTGGTAATGTTGCTAGTAAAGCATTCTCGGCCATCAAAGATAGACTAGCAAGATTAATACATAAACCTCAAGCAGTCCGCCACTGAAGTAATGCCCGCAAGTGAACGTAAAATAATAAGTCAAGCCGCTAATCAAAAATAAGCGGTGTTAGTTGGTGTCCCAATGTCGGAAAAGGAAAACAAATATAACCGCTAGTCTGATAGCAGGAAGTGGTCTTCGTTTTAGACGATAATAATTATAATAATAAGTATGTTTAAACGTATAAGTGATCCTGCATTTGACATGGGCACACCAATTCTCAAAGATGAGTCTGTGCGCGATTATCAGTATTATTCATATGACGCACGAATACCAAATCAGCGTGAACGAATCGAACTACAGGTTCAGGATACAAGTAGATATTTTCTACCAGCTGAAGCATTTATTGAGGTTGAAGGTGTAATAGTAAAAGCAGATAATTCTGAATATGTAGCCGATATTAGTGTTGGTTTTGTTAATAATGGTATTATGGCATTGTTTGATAGCGCTACGTACATGATTGACGGATAAAATATTGAATCAATTCAAAAAGACGTTGACGTTGCTAAACAATAATTGGTCTTGCAAGATACAGTGACGATTACTCAAGATCAGGTGGTCCATCAATGATGTTAAACAAAGACACTTCTGACCATCCTAACTACGTACCATATGATATAAGACGAGTACAGAACTTTGCCAGAAACGCTGACGCTGACGTTGCTCCTGTGGTTCATGGTGATAATGCAATTTTCAACTTGGGATTCACATCACGTCGATCGATGTTGCAGGGTGGAAGCAGAAGATTTTCATGTGCGATTCCACTACCACATATCTATGGATTCTGTAGAAATGTCAGAAAAGAGATTTTTAGAGCCAAACATACAGTTGTGCTGGTACGAATAGCAACAGACGATGATGCAATATGGCGACCTGCTGGTGGTGCTGGTAAAGTTATACTACCCAAACTTTCGCTCTGGATGTCAGTAATAACTCCAACGATATCTGAAGAAGATCGGTTACTATCTTTTATGAGTCAAGGCCGTAAATCAGTGTTATCATGGTTAACTACAACCACAGATAGTGTTCAAAGTACAATTAACGGATCATTCACATGGCAAATAGCTTCTCAGCAAGGTGTTTCTGCACCGCGACAAAATGTTGATACTGGTTTACAAATATCGCAGATTTTACAACGCTAGCAGCAGAGAAGCTGAACAGACAAATTTGCCTGAGACCTTATTTTTGAAAATTAAGGGTTCCTACGAAGGCTGAGAAAAAACATTTTTGCTTTAATAGTGAAACTTTCTTTAATTGACCAGATTATTTTGCTCGATTTATTCACGATGTGGTCACTACAAGTTTGTCCTTCAGCCTCTCTGCTGCTATGAATTAAGCAGACAGTATAAATATTATCAATAATGAGTATTGGAGAACCACACTCAGCTAAATTATCTCGAGAGCTATTAGAGGCAATTAAAAAATATATACCTGTTCGTGATTCTGTTAAGGAACAATTACAATCGCGTCAAAGGGATTTAACTGAGTTTGAGGAGGAAACAAAACAATTATTAAAACCGATTGTAGAACCAACAAAACAAATTGTTACAGCAACCGAAGCAACACAACAAGCTCTTGCAAAATTACCTGCCGATATTGCTCGTGCACAACAAGCTCAACCATTACCACTGCCACCACCCATCCAACCTCCTCGACCACCAAGAACCAGAACTAAGATAATAGATAAATTTACGCCTGAAGGTATTGCTGCTATCAGGGACCCAAAGCAATTATCTGATATTGCCGCGTTTGGATATTATAAAAGAAAAAATATGTAAAACCAGAACATGTTAAATCTCTAAGCTCTGCCAATTGGATCAAGGATGTATATCGCATTTCTACTGGTATTCCAGAAATCAGAACTAATGAAGAAATTATAGGTTTTAACATGTTTGATGATATTGTAAAAAAATACATAGAAGAGGTTGAACAACAAAAACAAGAAACAATAAAACTATTACAATCTGAACCATCATCACCAGAACTTAAAATACCAGAGGGACCAATACCACGACTACAATCACCACAAGTACTACCACAACAATCTGAACCACCATCACCAAGAAAACCAGTAACACGACTACAAAAACGACTACAAGAGAAACAACAACGACAAAAAACACCAAAACCATTTGAGCAATCACTTCGTGATTATCCAGAATCACCAAAACCACCATCAAAACCAAGAAAAAAGCACCACCAAGACCAAGTGAAGAGGAAGAAGAAGTATTTCAAGACCCTCCAGGTGCAACTGGAAGTGGTCTAGGTAGTGGTCTTATAACTTGTCCCAATAATGTTCTTGCTGATGTCGATCGACTAGAAATCCTCATCGGAGGAAAACGAGCTGGTAATAATTCTTTAGAAATCATTAATGAAGCAGCTGATATTTGCAAACGATTATTTAGTGGCGGCATTACGGATATTGATGTATATCGATCCCTCATTAATGAAATCGCCGATGATTATTATAGTGACTAAGTCACAGTGATTCGATACAATTAGTGATAAAGTCAATTAATAATAACAATGATCGTGCATGGTACTCAACGTGGACCTACCATGGTCAGGGTAATAAACTCTCGATTACCTGTATACAGAGCCACCTACGGAGAAGGACTAGGCAATGTTGTTCAGGGTCTGTTTAGAAGAATGGCCCCAAAAGCAATACCGATTGCAAAGCAGCTAGGAATGAAAGCTATTGATGTTGTTCGTGAAAAAGGTATAGACGCTGCTGGTAACCTTGCTAGCAAAGTATTCTCAGCGATCAAAGATAGACTAGCGCGATTAATACGCAGACCACAAACAACTCGATCTCAACCAGTGAAATTACCTAGCACTGAAGTGATGCCCGCAAGTGTAAGTAAAATAATAAATCAAGCCGCTAATCAAAAACTAGCGGAGTTGGCTGATGTCCCAATGTTGTAAAAGGAAAAAAATATAACCGCTAGTCTGATAGCAGGAAGTGGTCTCACTTCCCGAAGTGGTCTTTGTGTTAGACGAAGATGATAATAATAAAGATGTTCAAGCGTATTTCTGACCCCACGATTGACATGGACGCACCAGTTCTCAAAGATGAGTCTGTGCGCGATTATCAGTATTATTCTTATGACGCACGAATGCCAAATCAGCGTGGACGAATCGAACTACAGGTTCAGGATACAAGTAGATATTTCTTACCTGCTGAAGCATTTATTGAAGTCGAAGGTGAAATTTTAAATAACGCTAATCCAGTAGCATATGCAGCTGATGCTAGTGTTGGTTTTGTTAATAATGGTATTATGGCGTTGTTTGATAGCGCTACATACATGATCAACGGAAAAAATATTGAATCAATACAGAAAGATGTCTACGTTGCTGCAACAATACTTGGTCTTGCAAGATACAGTGATGATTATTCGAGATCAGCTGGTCCATCAATGATGTTTGTAAAAGATACTTTTAATTCTCCAGAATACCAACAATATGAAATAGGACGACCACAGAACTTTGCCAGAAATGCCGCAGCAGACGTAGAGAGAATGATTATTAATGTAGATACAGATTTCAACTTAGGATTTAGATCACGTCAAGCAATGTTAAAATGTGATAGGAGAACATTTTCATGTGCAATTCCATTGTCACACATCTTTGGATTTTGTAGGAGTGTTAGGAAAGTGATTTTCGGAGCGAAACATACAGTTGTACTCATACGAAAAGGCGATGACAATGATGCAATCTGGCGACCTGATGGTGATGATGGTATAGTAAATCTTACAAAACTTTCCTTATGGATGTCAGTAATGACTCCATCAATATCTAAAGAAGATGCGTTGTTATCTTTCATGAGTCAAGGTGGTAAATCAGCGTTATCATGGTTCACAACAACCACAGATAGTGTTCAAAGTACAATTAACGGTTTATTCACATGGCAAATAGCTTCTCAGCAAGGTGTTTCTGCACCAAGACACATATTTATTGCACTTCAAGATACTGCACGAGTAAACTCGCAGTTACAAAGTATTATGATATTTGACAAGCTCGGTGTTTCTGAAGTTTCGTTAAGGATAAATGGACATCAAGAACCATCCGAGGATATTTTGTTAGATTTCGATCAAAATCATGTAGCACGTGCGTATCATTGTCTTATGACATTCATGGGGCGTGATCTAAACGTTGATACTGGTTTACAAATATCGAAGCTAGATTTTATAACGCTGTATCCGATTTATTCCTTTTCACTAGAACATCTCGATTTAACCAGACAATCAGTAGTTGATATACACTTCAGAGCGCGTGTAACACTGCCAGTAGCACCAGCACCATTAATTCCTAATTACAGAGCAATTGCTGTTATACTCAGCAATAAATCAATGTTACTGGAAGGTGTTATTGGACGAATGAGAGTCGTTGATGCCCCAGTAGAGAACATGTAATTAGATCGCTCGTAATATTAATATGTCATATCACCACGTTAGTGTAAGTCTGACTCCTGGTCAGATTAAAAAACTACAATCATCATCAAAAAATAATTGTGCGGCAAAAATATCACTAAAGCGAGAACAACTCGCAGGTGGTCCGAATAAGCTATCGTTGACCAAACGTCAGCATAATCACTTTAATAAAGCCAAGCGATCAAAGACCGGGTTACGACTTAATCTTTCTGCAGCGGTTATTAAAGACATCACTAAATCGGGTGGTATATTTCCACTTCTCACAGCTATACCAGCATTAACAGCCGCTGCAGCCCCAGCTGTTGCAAAAGCTGTTGCGTTAGGAACTGCTGCTGGAATGGCGTTAAAGAAAGCAACAGGACAGGGAATCAAAAAAAAGGGGAAAGGTCTAAGATTTCTGGGAACACCGCCCTCGTGGTACAGAAAAGGTATAAGACTTCTGGGAACATCGCCCTCGTGGTACGGAAAAAGTTTAAGAATAGGAACAGTTCGATGATAATTCCACTATCAAATTTTGATTTACTTAATGCAGCCAAGCGACTAAATATAAAAAACTTTAGAGGAGTTTTTATGCGCGATCAATTACCTAAACAACCTAACAATACTGAAACTGGTATTATTAATCTTGATAAAAACTCTGGACTGGGCACGCATTGGATAGCGTATGCAATTGATCCACGTGGAATTGTTTATTTTGATTCATATGGATTAGCGCCACCAAAGGAGTTTCTTCATTATGTCAGTAATAAAATTGCTCCAATCTAGTATTCAACGCTACCAACACAAACAATAACTGATCCTCCAATATGTGGTCGAGAAGTACTTAATGTACTTGATGCTATATCAAAATCAACAAAACCACCTCATAAAGTCGTGCATGAGTATACCACGAGGTCGCATTTGAACAGACACTAATTACATAATGGTTGATATTTACGGAAGATCTCGGAGAAAAAAAGATAAGACCGTCGACTTATCTACATACGTAACTCTTGATCAACTTAGAAATGAACTCGATGATTTATTAAATATCACGAGTGTGGATCAAAATGAAGTCGTCATTTTTCAAGATAAATAAGGACGATTAAAAACGAGCAACATACAACTACCCGATGTACTTATACGAATTCCTACCGCGGTTACTAATAATATCGTTACTTTTGCTGATCAAGGTAAAATACAGGATTCCGGTAAGTCGGTTAACGACTATGTTAAGAAAACTGGCGACGTATTATCTGGTGACATAATAATGTCAGGAAAAAAAATTACTTATCTCGGAAACCCAACCTCGGATAACTACGCAACAACAAAAAAATACGTCGACGATAGCAATAACGATCAAGTGACAGCAATAACAACGATTAACAATGAAATAGCCACAATAAGAACTGATTTTACCGGTCACGTAAATACGTTTCTAAGTTTTTGTAGAAACATAAACAGATCCATTAATGAATTTTTTGGAAGTCCACCAAACGTCGACATAAAACTTGTTGACATTAATACGAAACTAATTGATATTATTAGTGGAATTCCAGATATTATTCAGAAAACGAGCCTGATTAACATTCCTCACAAACAGATCATCAACATCGTGTACGTCGTCGGATCAGGCTCAGGTACATGGACACAACAAAATAAAACCATCAAACACACCGTGGAGGTCGCTGGTATGTATAAGTTGTCTGTGTTTAGTGTTGTAGAATTTAACATACCTACCACATCTCCATTAGCTAATAAATTGACTAGAACCGTATCTGTAATGTTAGAAAAAGATTCTGAAGAAACGTTCACGTTGGAATCGTCGGATAGAAATTTGGTATCCGTTAATTACTGGTGGTGTCTGGAATTTGTAACTAAATCTTCTTAATTAATTACTTAATTAAATGACAACGTCAATAGGTATAATGAATCCAATGACAGAGTCACTCATTGACGTTCAACATCACAGATATAATCAGGCGTGTAAGTGTCAGACTGAACTAAAAAATATCATTGACGAATACACGTTGAAAGTAAAAAAATATCGCAGACGCATAGTTGTTATTGACATAGTCGTTTACTCGGTTTCTGCTGTTGTTGCTGGAACCGAATTATTATTATCAACGTTAACTATGACTGCTCCTGCGTTTTTAACGATTATCGTTTCTACGACAACATGTGCAGGTATTCTTAGTATTATCGCTAAGAAAATATCTACATGCGCGAGCGATAAATTACACGAGTACATGATGAAATTACACACAGCAACAGCCGCCTATACTAAATTATGCTCACATCTTTCCTTGTATCTGAGTGATGGCAAAATATCTGATGAGGAGTTCGCAACGATAATGAAAACCTACGATGAAGCATTCGTGATAGAAAACAACGCATTCTCTGGGGACATTAGCGGCAAGATTGAGAATTAAATAATAATAATAACAATAATGTCAGAGTCCTTGACATCGTCAAGGGAATTATTGCAACAGATCGTCACTAATACGACACCATCTAAAACTACTATGATATCAGTAAGTTCAACCAATCCTGAATTTAGCGTTAACTTTCCAACTGCAATTCCAGCAAGTGAAATTGCATTGGCCCAACTCCGCGTTTATAATAGCTGGCCAAATATCAGATCAAAACCATTCGCTGGATTACCAGCAAATGATTCACTGGTATTTGCTAATAAGAATAAACCGGATGGAACACCTGATTGGCAAGTTGTTGGAATTTCAACGGGTAGTTATCAAATAGAGGAGATTAATGACGAGTTCCAACGCAGAATAAAATCAATCACAGGTAAAGATGCCAAAATAGCTATAACTGTTTACGAACCAACACTATCAGCGGTGATTGAAGTAAATTCCCCTGATTACCTCGTAGATATTTATCAGAGTTCGATCAGATCAGTGTTAGGATGGCCTGAAGTCGCACCAGTTTATAATGGAGTTTCAGAACTAACTAAAAATGAATTTAAAACGAGTGAAGAAAAATTTATTAAAGATCCAGAATATCGAGAAAAACATCCATGGTATTTTATAAAATTTAAATTTGATCCAAACAATAATAACCATTACGTTACCGATTTTGACGGTAAAAGAATCCCTAAAATTAGTGGTAGATCAGCATTTAATATTATCCAGACGCCAATATCGTTGCGTTTTATAGACATTGTTGATGAAGAATTGTTTAAAGAATTTTTTAATACTCTTAATCCTGAATACGATAAAGCGTTTAATGATTTAAGAAATTTACTTACTTCATTATCACAGCATTATGATCATAATGTAAAGCAGCAAATAATCGAATCAATAAAACACTTAAATGGTATCTTATTCGATTTATACATTGCCAATCGAAGTATTATAAATATTGCAACTGATCTTAGTACACATATTTACACTAATCAAAAAAGTAAGCAATTATTTCTTAATCATTATAAAATAAAAGAAAATGATCTACGAACAATTATTATACCAGATCTAAATAACGCTGAAATGAAGAAATCATTCAATGATCTTATTGAAGAATATTATCCGGGAGTAATTGAATCATGGAGAAAATTAGCCCCACCACCGTCTATACTAAAACATAACAACAACCCGTTCGGTGCTGGTAGACACATAAGTCCGGGCATCGTAAACATAACAACAACAATCGCTGTCAATCTCGTTTGTGATGTTGTGGATGGTAGTTTTCAAATAGATCTTTCAAAGTCTACTCAGGCCCAACAAGGGTATATATTATACACATTCTCACCGCGCGATTCGCCCGGGTGGTTGATTATATCAGAACCTATAAACCCCGTATACTTGCGTGTTCATAATCCGTTATTATCAAGAATACACTTCAAACTTACAGACCAAAATAATCACATCTTGGATACAAGAAATGAAATTATAAATATAAATCAGTATGTGAGATCGTAATGCGTCAAATGCGAAACAAAAAAAAAATATCTTTGGTACTTGTCCATAGTACCTGATACATAATGGTTGGTCCGTATTCTTTGATATTAAAGTATCCACAAATGAAAGGTTGGTCCGTATTCTTTGATATTAAAGTATCCACAAATGAAAGGTTGGTCCGTATTCTTTGATATTAAAGTATATCCACAAATGCATAGTTGGTCCGTAAGTATACTTGTTAATAGTTCGTAGGTTACTAAATATATATATTTTTTTCTAAGGCAAAATATGCATTAGTTTTCCCCAAGGGTTTTGTTTTGCCATTATAACAGTAATAGCCCCCCCCCCTCGTCACTTTCATTTTCGCTTTCATTTGCACAATGTTCCCTTAACTGCCTGATCCAAAAGTTTATAACCTTTTCTGTTCGTATTCATGAGATAATTCTAACTTGATTTTGTCAATAGCGTTTGAAAGAGGTACAAACAATTTTACCTGATTATCAGTGACTTTTGTCAGTGACTTTAACATTCCATTTTGCATAACCTTTAAAAATTTGTAATCTGACGAAAGAGTAAATCTATTTTGGTTTTTCAGTTGTTGTAACGAGTCAAAGTCACATAGAATCTTTTCAGTATTCAAAATGTCAACATTAATATCGTTATGTTGTAATTTTTTAATAGTAAAAACAATGGCATTTATATTTTCAGTATTCATTATATAATAAATAAATAAATAAATATATATATATATATATATATATATATATATATATATATATATATATATATATATATATATATATATTTAATATAAAAATTAGCAAAATATGTAGCGCGAACTGACACTCGATCTACCGTTCCAAGTTGATCATATTAACCTAATGAGGTTCTTGCACAGTTGTATCCCCACAGAGACCCCTAAATATCCGAAACCGAAACTTTAGAGCCTCAGAGGATTTTGTCTGCGGATGTCCACATGTATACCCCTACAAGTTCCTAGGACATCCGAAACCGAAACTATAGGAATTCAGAAGGTTGTTTATACACGTTGTAGGTCTTATTTTAGTGACCAATCATATGTGCCTTGCAAGAGTTCCTAAATATCCAAAGCGAAACTTTAGAAACTCAAAGGCTTTTTGGTCTTCGTGACCGAACCAAATTAGGTTTTGGTTTTACGATTGTGTCTTTAGGAACGGTACCTTGTGTGGGTACCCTATAGTAGGTCACAAGGTTACGATCTCGTATCAGTTCCCGCTATATATTTTTGGACGGCACAAACACATAACATATAATGATGATGATGATGATGATAATATAAACAAATGCTATCTTCACATTTGCATACCCACCCCCAATATTAATCCAAGGGTGATCGACGAAAAGTCAATCCACCACGAATTAACGTAGTGGATAGGTATGCGCACATGAAGATAGGGGGCTCTGCCCCAATAAATTATATTTTTTGGCATAATATCGCCTTTTCGTAGGCATTGTCATTCACAAGATTCGATCCCTGATCGTCTAGATCATAGATTCCGCACGTAACTGTTCGAGCTATTGCACACTTAAGTGTTTAAGAAAAATTAGTTAATATATACTTACCTAGTCCTAGTAGTCCTAGAAGTAACAACAACCACAGTTTCTGGTATTTTATTTTTACAGTTTCCAGAAAATATATATGATTCTGTATAATAACACGAATAAAATTAAATTCGCCAGTATATATATATATATATATATATATATATATATATATATATATATATATATATATATATATATATATATATATATATATATATATATATATATAAAATTTAGTCAAGCGGATGTAATAATAGCTTTACACATGCGCAATTGGCCACAAGGTTTACTTAGTACAGACCTGCTACCGCTTAATAATTATACATTTTTTTGCTGTCCACTTATCACAAACAATCATTGTGATGGATTTTCTGCCTCCATTAACTCAATGCTTTATATTGCTTGTACTCTCTCTCTCTCTCTCTCTCTCTCTCTCTCTCTCTCTCTCTCTCTCTCTCTCTCTCTCTCTCTCTCTCTCTGTATTATTTAGTGTATGTATTATAAATACACAAACAGGGATATATTTCTCTCTATTCGTTTTGTTTTCAAAATTCACAGTGGAAGCCAGCAGTATAAATAGCGTACTACGATAAAATCGATAAAACGGATATAATTATATACAGCGAGTTTAGAGCAGCCAATCACAATTGACTATGCACTGGTGAATTGTGCTCGTGAAATTTATGTAAAAACAAAGCATGCAGTACGCGGAATTTATATAAACAATAGGTAAAGTATAATTTTATCAGTAGGGAATGAGTTGCCCAATTAGCATTGAAAAGACCACTGGCAGGTTTGTAAAACGTTACTATGTTATCAATTATTAGTATATAGTGATTGTCATTCAAAGAATTACTGATTATACGTGTGCGAACAAAGACTTTTGTTGAGTTTGATATAGAATATAGAATGCATAACTCGTTTTGCAACAGACAAACAGCTGGACACAACTTTAGTTGTATTCATGATAGACTTAACATTTCATATTGTTCAAGTCAATATAGTTTATATATCTTTGTGGAGTACAAACTTATAATATTTCCTGAATGAACTAAATAATAACAACAACTACAATACTGAAAAGTTTTTATGCTTGTCCCAGTCTCGCTTAATTATCTAAGTACTGAAACATAATACTTTGTGAAAATTTTGAGGAATAAGTAGATCTAATGACGCCATCAGCTGAACGTTTCACTGAAGGGGATGCTATGTTAAAATATTTACTAGCGGAATAAATTGACTTAAACATAATTTCTTCACCAGATTCTTTATTCACTGATTTGACAGGTTTTACAGTATATCTTGCACAGCCAGTTTTTCCAGATCTACAGTTTTCACTTTGCGTGATGACACGTAGATTTCCAATTGAGTTGTCAAGTTTTATGCCGTTAATGTGGTCCACCACATACCCATCTTTGATCGGCCCCAAGAAACACTCGACCACAATTCTGTGTGATAGATAATTTTTATTTCCTTTTGTACTAAACACAAGATAACCAGCATTGTTAACATAACCGACTGGTTTTTTCAATCTACAATTCCTAATGATACCATGTCGATTCGCTTCATAATTGGTAAGGTTTGGATGTGACACAAACTCATTTTGCTCCATTTATATACTATATACTATTTGTTTAAATCATTGTTTTGAAAATCTAGCTAGATAATCTTCTTCGCGTTTTATGATAGATTGAGAGTTATATTTTTTATCGTAATATCTTTTCAACTCTCTATATCTTTTTCCACCGCATTGCGCGCAAAAGTGCGTCTTTCCACGCACACCAGCACCACACAGCATACACGGTTTAGGTCCTAGACTCCCATTTCTAACACATGGCATGTGATAACTACAGAACTCGTTTACGCAATTTTTGTTACACGGAGATATATAACCAATCTTAAGCCAGCGGCAATTGTGATTTGGTTGAATCATATATAAATGATTAATACTTCAATTTAGATACATATTTGCCTTAATTATAATATGCAGGAATTATCCGCAATTGAGCCTGCCGCATCTAGATTTGATCTTGACAGACTACACAAATTTAGTTTCTCGATGAAAGATCTAGCTTTAACGAATGCGGATATAACTAAACGCATTAGTAAAGCCAAGAAGGAGTTCCGCCACGATGGTGCAGTTCATGTGTGGTCCACATTCAGGATTGGAAATAATATCTATCTTATGAATGACAAACGAGATAGAGAGATCATTGACTATCTCGATGTTCGGAAATATATTATTTTAGTAAAATTTATTGTAAATATAGAGGATGATATCTGGATCATCCGAGACACGCGCGAATCCATCCTAAAGTCAGGGAATAATATTATCCTCGGTGCAAATTCCAAACCAGGAATACTGACTGGAATAGACAAGCCGTATTATGAGCGATCTTATCCAGTAACTGCTGTTATCTACGCGCTCTATCCATTACATGATAAACCTGACGTAAAGGATCTCAAGAAAATGAAACTGTCATCCTTGACTAGAATAAACTGTGTGGCTCAGCGAGTTATAGAACACTTCACAAACGCGATACGGGGAAACGGTTTAACAGATTTAAGGCGTAAAAAATTAAATATGTGGGCTGAAAAAGTTAAAGACACTGGAGCGTCTATTAGCGACGTTGCTGAGCTAGAAAAGTTATTAAGATTTCCAATAACAGTGAAGACGTTGACAGGAGAGATTTTGCACAAAACAAAATATAAATCTAGAGGAGCTCCTATAAATATTATTGATCATAACGCGTATGCATGGACTGATGCTGTAACTGTATTTCCACGAGAAAGAATGGTTAAATTTTACCAAGATGATGTATTCGATGCCATAGGTGATATTAGCATAAGTGATCCAGTTTCTGTGTGGTTGTTTCAGAGTTCTGAATGTGATCATTATGATCAGTCTGTACGGTCTAACGGTGATATTTATCGTACAGAATCTCATTATAAAGAAACGGAAAACCTTGCCCTGAAATATACTTCTGACGATGTCAAAGTTAGAAAATTACTAAGTAATAGTTTTACCGTACCATCGGTTGCTGCTCATTTCGCTCAGGAGAAAAACTCGTGGAAACCGACACGATTAGAATTTCTTGAAGATGTCGTGAAAAGTTGTATAGAATACGGACACGGTGGATTGTGGAATACTACATATAATTACAAAGACGTTATCTCAGTTGATATGGTAGCGTGTTATCCTGGAAGTTTTCTTAGATATGGAGAGTGGTCTAAATACGTTAATAGATTTGGACATCCTACACATGACATGACCAGAGTTGCGATAAATGGACCCTTACCAGATTTTGATTTAACAGGATTTGCTCATGTAGAATCATTCGAGCTTAGAGAAGGTCTCCATATGATTGTTTATGCGTGGTTCGGAAAACACTTTTCAGAAAAATGTTGGGCTCCAATATTTCTGCTAAGATATATGATCGATGTTGGAATTTTAGTATCGTTGAAAGTATCTGAAGCTATTATATCATATCGCGTGCAAAAGCAAGTTTGGTTGCCAGAACCTGCTAAACACGATGAGAAACTTGCAAAAGATCTCGGTAGAAAAATAATCGGTAAGTTTACACAAGGAGGATCACATGATCATAAACGAACTTGTACAAGATTGATCATGGACGATGCTGAACTCGATTTCATAATCGCTGATACGATGGAGAAAGACACATTTATAAGTCGATGTAATGCTTATTTATCAGACAAATCAAAACTAGGTACCATTGTGAGCTATACTGATGGCGAGTCACCGCAGTTTACTCATCTAAGATCTTCGATGCTAGCTTATGTTTCGATAAATCTATTATCGATGATAAACAGATTTCCTCGTTACGCTGTTAGAGTCGCGACAGATTCATTTTATGTACACAAAAAATATAAAGATTCATTAAATCTCGGAAATGGTGAATGGGGAACGTGGAGGATAAAACAAGAAAATATACTTAGTTATTGTGAATCTGCCGATGTTGAAATTGAGGAAGCATATTACAGAAATAATCAAGTATTAAAATCATCTGCGCCATTCGTGTATGATCCTGTATCTAGATATAAGACCGTTTATCTTAATGGGTGTGGAGGTTCAGGTAAAACAACACACGCGATTAACTTATTCATGAGTTTAGATATGATTGTCTTAACACCAATGCACAAACTCGCCAGGGAAATAAAGCAACGAAATGTAAAGTCGTGTACATATCATAGTTTCTTTAGATGGTGCGGAGATACATGGACCCCATCACGAATGGGTGAAAAATATATACCTAAAATTATCATATGGGACGAGATATGCACGGTGCCTCTGGAAGTATTACAAATATTTCTTGATTGGTTGTTACTAAAGAATACTGCTGTGATTATGTGTGGTGATCATGGTCAACCACCACCCTTTGTTGGGCAGTCTTCACATGAGTGGCTAAGGAATAATGTAGATTATTATGAAGAAATATTTGATGATCATAAGGCCGTTGATGAGTCGCTGAAAGAATTCAAAAGATTAATACGACTACAACCAGATAAAATATAGTGTGAAGTAATGAGTGAGATAATTCCAGAAACATCCATGAATGATTTTTGGACCCTATGGAAACCTGCTGATTTGATAGTTGCCAGTAGAAAAATAGTTCGTGACGAATTACAAAAGAAATTATATGCATTACACAAGGAAAAATTCCCAAAGTTACCTGTACCGTTGTGTTATCGCCCTGCAGATACTAGACAACAAAATGTTGATGTTAAGATTCCTAGTGCAGATACTGTCCGAATAAAAAATCTTGTGCTAAATGATGTTGTCACTGTCGCTGCTGATGTTGTCGAGAGCGCGTTAAACATGGATAAATCGCCATGGACGTTAGGGTACGCTATAACGATTCATTCGTCGCAGGGATTAACTATCACTGATACTAAAGTTTGGATAGTCGATGATCGTATTGAGTGGTCAAATTTAGTTTATCTCGCAGTATCTCGAGTTAGAAGACTATCACAACTAAAACGGGTTATCATGGATTGCGTAATAACCGAATAAATCACTAATAATGTCGATATCAATACAAAAATATGCAGCTATAAGCAGTGTGACAAAAAAAAATAATCGCGAGTTTGATATAGATGTGGATATTATCATGATGTTAAAACAACAAAGTAATCATTGCGCAAATTGCAACGCAATAATGTTGTGGCAGTATTCGAGCAATAACCCAAGACAATTTACCGTTGATAGAATTAATAGTAGTCTTGGTCACACGCGCGAAAATGTGATGCTGACCTGTTTGGAGTGTAATCGACGTCGAGGATCTGCAAGTTTATAAAAGTGTACTCGGTGGTAATTGCGTATCCTCAGGAATTATTTGTAATTGTTCACGTACAAATCCACGTTGAGGAGCAGTTGAATCTAATCTGTAGATTGCAGGTCTACCTGTGGACCTTACCACGCTGGATATTTTGTGTGTGGTCACACTCCAAATAGGATCAGTTGCCCTTTTTCTACCTCCTTCGAGTTCGCCAGGTTCGTATAAATATCTAACCGTAACATTGCCTAGTACTGGTTGAGAAATAGATTTACGTTTTATCGGTATATATTTTTTTGTGATCGCATCAGACGGTTTCATAGAAGTTGCACGAGTAACTTCCTTATTCAGCGCAGCTATCACATTCGGTAACCTCGCAACCCATTCACGAGATCTTGTATCTGCCTGAACTTTGTTCAGGGATATTTCCTTTGCATATTGATACCCGAATAACCGTTCAGCAAGTGTTCGATTAAATCGTTCAACGATTGCCTGATCACGATGAATCTCCGTGTGTCCTTGTCTGATTTTAACGTTGTGCTTGTTCATCAGCGAAGATACTGCACCAAGAAATTCTTTGCCAGGATCAACCTGTAGTAGTTTTGGCCATTGTAATTGTCCTCGCTGATAAATTTGTTTAAACGCAGACGCAACTTCAGATGCTGTCTTTGTTGATAGCGGCTCTGCTTCTTTATATCTGCTCGCAACGTCAACGACGGTTAAAGCGTATCTGTATGTGTGTTGACGTCTACCTGCTTTAATGGTATCGTGTGCTAATAACAAGATATCTGCTTGATGAACTTCATTAGCAAAATTGACATCGAAATGTGCATATTGAATTTTGTTAGGTGTATTTAGAAAGATTTGCCATATTGCCGGTCGGGCTAACCACGTTTCAGCAACATCACGCGAGACTTTTGCTGAAACGGCAAGTTTGCTAATCGCTGCCTTACCTCGCCAATATCCTTTCGGGGAATAATAAATAGATTCCATATTAATAATCAGTTGATTAATTACCAGCTCCTATCATTATTTTACCTTTCATAGCAGATTTGATCAGAAAGCTAGCGAGAGATTCTCTGAGAGATTTATTAGGTATAGAATTTAACTCGTGAATCAACTTTATATCTGCGAGATGCCGTTGTTTCAAATCAGGATTTTTATACGATACATCATGAGTGTGACACGCTTGATTTATCTTATTTACTGGATACTCTCCAGGTTTTGGTAGATCTTGGTTATCGAGTCTGATATTGAGACGAGTTCCAGGACCACAATAATTATATCCGAGAAGGTGTTTCTCACCAGGATATTTTACCCATGGAGTTCCTAGCAATTTCCCTAATGAAGCGGCTATATCAGCACCACGCACTATTTGCAACGCGGAAACAAATTTATATTTTTGTACCACATTTTGCATACTTGCCTGTGAGTGCACGTCTCTTATTTTTTGTTGTTATCGTTGTCAATCCAACTGTGGGAGTTGTCGCTCTACATCGAACACAATATAAACTCATATTATTATCATATGGATATAATTGACTTTTTTTGCGACACGAAAACAAGAGCCAGTAAGGCTCCATCCAGCGTTACCAAATTCTATCAGAATGATTATAATAGGTCCTTCTGGATCTGGTAAGACGCAATTATTGCTTAATCTGATAATGCGATAGCTTAAGTGGAATAAGTTGTATTTAATAGCGCCATCTGTAGATGATCAACGATGCTACGACGTACTTAAAGATTTTAATCAAAATGTGAAATTACTGGACAAAAATGATATCATTGATTTTATTACCGATATTGATGAAGCTCCATCCGTAGATAATTTAGATGGATTCATCAATAACCTCGTAATGTACGATGATGTGATGCTGGGCAATCAGTCCAATCCAGCTAGAATATTTTCTCGAGGAAGACATAAAAATACTGACGTGATTTATGTTACTCAGAGATATACTCAGATACCTAAGGTGATCAGAGTTAACCGTAATATTTTGGTTATGTTTAATGGCGTAGATAATTATACTTTGCAAAATATTTATTATACTTGGTGTTCAGGGGACATAAATATGATTAAATTTAAAACTTTCTTTTCTAAAGCACAAGCTGTTCCTTTTGGATTTATAACGATACATTTACATGATCCTAGATCAAGGTATCGTGTATGTTTAGATAAAATCTCTGGTTAATTCATAGCAGCAGAGAGGCTGAAGGACATACTTGTAGTGACCACATCGTGAATAAATCGAGCAAAAGATCTGGTCAATTAAAGAAAGTTTTACTATTAAGGCAAATATGTTTTTCTCAGCCTTCGTAGAAACCCTTAATATTCAAAAATAAGGTCTCAGGCAAATTTGTTTGCTCAGCCTCTCTGCTGCTACGCTGTATCCGGTTTATTACTTTTCGCTAGAACATTTAGATTTAACTGGACAATCAGTAGTTGATATACATTTTCGAGCTCGTGTTAAAATAGATGTTAGAGCTATCCCTAATTACAGAGCAATCGCTGTTATACTCAGTGATAAACCAATATTACTTGAAGGTGTTGGTGGACGAATGAGAGTCGTTGATGCGCCAGTAGAAAAATGTAACACGTAATTAGATCAATTATGAATATTATAAATGTCATACAATAACGCTAATGTTACCCTGACTCCTGGTCAAGTCAAGAGAATGCAATCAGCATCAAACAATAACTGTGGAAAAAAAAATATCGTTGGAAAAAGAACAGATGAGCGGTTCAAATAAATTATCGTTGACCGATCGTCAGTTCAAAACCTCTAATGAAGCAAAAAAAACAAAAAAGGTGTCAAATTTAGTCTTTCTGCAGGTGCCATCAAAGATACTTTTAAAACGGGTGGTACATTTCCACTTCTCGCAGCTATACCAGCATTAATAGCTGCTGCAGCCCCAGCTGTTGCAAAAGCAGCTGCATTAGGTGCTGTTGGCACTGCCGCAGGAATGGCATTAAAGAAAGCAACCGGACGTGGAATCAAAAAAAGGGAAAAGGTCTCAGATTATCAGGAACCCCGCCTTCATGGTACGGAAAAGGTCTAAGACTTCCAGGGATAGTTTACTGATTTCGCCTATGTCTAATTTTGATTTACTCGATGCTGCTAAAAAACTAAATATAAAAATTTTCAGAGGTGTTTCTATGCGCGATCAGTTATAAAAACAACCTAACAATACTGAAACTGGTATTATTAATCTCGATAAAAACTCTGGACCTGGCATGCATTGGGTAGCATATGCAATTGATCCACGTGGAAGTATCTATTTTGATTCATATGGATTAGCGCCACCAAAAGCATTTCTTCATTATGTCAGTAATAATACTGCTCCAATCTGGTATTCAACGCTACCAACACAAACAATAACTGATCCACCAATATGTAGTCTTGAAGTACTTAATGTACTTGATGCTGTATCCATGGCACCGCATAAAGTCGTGCATGAATATACCACATTGTCACATTTGAACAGACATCAGTAAAATATAATGGTAGATATTTACGGAAGATCTGCTCGTGATAAAGCTCAGCAGCAAGGTGATTTATCTAAATATGCAACCCTCGATTAACTCAGAAATGAGATTGATGATTTATTAAATATTAAAAGTGTGGACTAAAATGAAGTGGATGTTTCTCAGGACACAAAAGGACGATTAAAGACAAGCAGTATACAATTACCAGAGGTACTTATACGAATTCCTACTGCAGTTGCTGGTAATATCGTTACTTTTACTGATCGGGGTAAAATACAGGAATCCGGTAAGTCAGTTAACGATTATGTCAGGACGACTGGCGGTGTATTTAGTGGAGACGTTATTATTAACAAAACTAAAATTACAGATCTTGGATATCCAACAACAGATAGTGATGCTACAACAAAAAAAAAATATGTTGACGATCAGGAATCTAAGTACGTATTAACCAACGGTGGTATAATGCTTGCATTTCTTATATGAACAATAATGGTATTAGTAATTTAAAAACACCAGAATCTGAGTTTGTTGCTGCTACAAAAAATACGTCGATGATAAAGAGATTCCAATCAGTAATGATATGGTCACGCTCAAAACTGATTTTACCGGTCACGTGAATACGTTTTTGAGTTTTCGCAGAAACATAAACAGAATTAATAACGAATTTTTAGAAGTCCATCAAATGTTGATATAAAACTTACTGATATTAACACAAAACTCAAAGATATTATTAGTGAAATTCCAGATATTGTTAAAAAAACAAGCCTGATTAAAATTCATCACAAACAGATCATTGACATCCTGTACGTCGTCGGATCAGGTGCAGCTACATGGACACAACGAAATAAATCCATCAAACACACCGCGGTGGTCGCTGGTATATATCGGTTTTCTGTGTTTAGCGTTGCAGAATTTAGCATACTTACCACATCTCCATTACCTAATAAATTATCTAGAACCGTATCTGTAATGTCGGATAAAGATTCTGTAGAAACGTTTACGTTGGAATCATCGGATAGAAGTTTGTCCTCCGCTAATTACTGGTGATGTCTGGAATTTGTAACTAAAGCTCCTGTTTTAATTAATTAAATAACAACGTCATTAGGTATATAATGAATCTGATGACAAAATCACTCATTGACGTTCAGCGTCACATATAATCAGGAGTGTAAGTGTCAGACTGAACTAAAATATATCATCGACGAATACACGTTGAAAGTAAAAATAATATCGCAGGCGCATGGTTGTTTATCGATGTAGTAGTTTACTCGGTTTCTGCTGTTGTTTCTGGAACCGGATTATTATTATCAACGTTAACTATGACTGCTCTTGCGGTTTTAGCGATTGTCGTTTTTACGACAACAACATTTTGAAGGTATTATCATTATTGTCGTTAAGAAAATATATACATGCACGAACGATAAATTACGCTAGTACATGATGTAATTACACACAGCAACAGCCGCCTATACTAAATTATACTCACATCTTTCCTTGTACCTCAGTAATGGTAAAATATCTGATGAGGAGTTCGTTATGATAATGAAAACCTACGATGAAGCATTCTTGATGAAAAATAACGCATCATCTAGTGACAATAACGAAAGGATGGATAATTAAATAATAAACATAACAATAATGTCTGATTTAAGAGAACTGTTGCAACAGATTGTCACTAATACGACGCCATCAAAATCTACTATGATATCAATAAATTCGACCAATCCTGAATTCAGCGTTAACTTTCCAACTGCAGTTTCAGTAAAAGAAATAGCATTAGCTAAGTTACGTGTTTAATATAGCTGACCTAATATGAGATCAAAACCATTTGATGGATTACAGGCAAAAAATTCATTAGCATTCGCAAATAAGAATAAACCTGCTGGATCTCCCGATTGGCAAGTAGTAAGTATTCCAACTGGCTGTTATCAAATAGAGCAAATTAATGAAGAATTCCAGCGCAGAATTAAGTATATAACTATAAAAGAATCGAAGATACCAATTACTGTTTACGAGCCAACATTATCGTCGGTGATTGAAATACTTTCTCCTGACTATGTTGTGGATATTTATCAAAGTTCGATTAGATCAGTGTTAGGATGGCCTGAAGGTGCACCTGTTTATCAGGTTCCACCAGAACCAAAGAGATCCGACTTCGTCACAGATGTTAAAAAATTTATACAGCTTTCAGAATATCGAAAAGAAAAGAAGCTTATCCATTAAAATTATATTCTGGTACTGATAGAGTTGTGCATTATATAGATCGAATAGAAGATCATTTTATAAAAACAAATGATGGCAAGAAAGTTATAATAACAACATTAGATATTGATGAAAGAAATTCATATGCTAATACAATTAAGTTAGACCATGATCGTGTATTTAAAAAGCTACAAAATTTACTCTCAAGTATTAATATGTCTTAGAATGATGATTTAAAAAATCAAATAATTGAGTCAATAAAACATTTAAATCAAGTTGCTTCAGACTTAGAGTTCATAAATAATGGTTTTTTGTTAACAGAGAGAAAAGATTATCAAACCCATCTAGAGTAAAATATGCTATAAATTACATAGTTAATGCAGACGATCCAGTTCAGAGAATTACACTAGATCGCTTATTTACAACAGTTTTTCTAAAATATTTCAGAATTACAAGAGAGCAACTATTAACATTTATAATACCTGGATTTAACTGAGGAACTAAAAAGAATCAGTAATCTTATTGATGAACACTTTAAAAGAATATGTGATTCATGGAAACAATTAATCCCGTTTCTAACTGTTCTTAAATATAATAATGACCCATATGGAACAGAACGTCATATTTCACCTAATATTGTTAATATAACATCTACCATCGCACCGAATCTAGTATGCGATGTAATTGCCAGTAGCTATCACGTTGACCTTTCTAAGTCTAAACAGGCTCAGCAGGGATATATATCATATTCGTCCAGTATTCAATCACCCCAGGGTGGCTTATTGTATATGAGCGAATAAATCAAGTCTACCTGCGTGGTCATAATCCATTATTATCAAGAATGAATTTTAAGCTCACAAATCAGGATGGAAATACAATTGATTTGAGAAACGAAACTCTATATAGTAATATATACATACGCTCGTAGATTGGTCTAGATAAAATCTTTGGTTACCCCCCTCCCACTTGACTATCAATAGCAGCAGGCAGGGTGAAGGACAACAATTGGGTCGCTTTACGAGTAAACAAAATACCTGACAAAATCATAAAAATACGTCAACAATAATAGAACAAAATGAGCTAACCTCATAAATTTGTTAGGCGTATGGAAATAGAAAAGTTAGAGACTTCAGTTTAGCATTGTTGACTTATTTTTTTTCAGCCTTTGCAGGAACCTTTTTTTATGTTATTGACTCGAGCAAACTTTTGTAGGGTTCACCCTGCCTGCTGCTATATTTGATAAAATCAAATATATGACCATTATATAATAAATCATTCTGTATCGTGGAAATATTGTTACAGCATTAGACCATGCATGTGCATTATGAGCAATAATTGCCATTGGGTTTCCATTTTTCATATATTTTGGTTCGAACAAATTCTCTCCGCTTAGTGCTTTTACTGTAAGTGTAATCTTAATAAATTTTGTAGCTCAGCAACATCTTTAGTAGATGAATTTTAATTACACATAGAATGATTCAACCAAGGAAATAGTGTATTTGGCTAAAAATTGGACATATTTATTATTGTTCTAAACCATGTGTAAACACAAACTACGGAATTTATACACAGAGCATCAAGCATGGAAGTACCGGACCAAAACCATATGTTCAGTATGGTATTGGAGTTAAAGGAAAAAGTCAATTATGTGCAATATGTGGCAATAAAAAATATAGAGAATTGAATCGTCATTATGACAAAAAAATATCTAGCCATTGTCAGGTAAATTCCCTATAAAGACAGAAAAAGATTATCTGGCCAGATTTATATATATATGTATATATATGGAGCAAAATGAATTTGTAGCACATTCAAATTACAAAGCGTCTCGAGATGATATGATTAGGAACTGTAGATTGAAAAGCCCAGTTGATAGTTTTAAATTAGATTATTTTAGATTTAAAATGAATGGAAATTAAAATTATTTCGCAAATAAGTTCATATACGAGTGTTATTTTGGAGTCCTCAAAAATGTACTTGTAGTTGACTACCTTGGTCAATACAAATCTATTTAACCTGCAAGTAACTACACAGTCAGAATTCCAGACGTGCAAATACCGGAAAGTGTAAAATACTCGGAAATAGAGCGATCAAATCCATAAATGCAGAAACATGCCAAGAAAAATTATTTTCATAAAGCTGCTAAATATTTTGGTATACATTCACAATAGGTACAAAATGTCTCAAATAAAACATACAAATCTGCATATTCAATGAAATATGATCAGTCGATATGTGAATACGTAAAATAACTGTGTGCTCTTAACTCAATATAAGAGATAAATAGGTTTGTACTTGTACATTTCGACTCTTTCAATTTTGATCAGGATTTTGTTTGTTATGGATTCACTTTCACTGTCACTGCTTTCAGTGTCATTTGCAGATAACATAATCATTTTGAGTTGAATTAAATGATTATCCATAATAATGTTTCCTTTCCTACTCGCGAGACAATGCAATTCTTTATTTTTTCGATTAAATGTGCAAAAGTTGCAAATAGCTTTACCTCTGCGTTGTTTGCCTTTGCCAAGGATTCTATCTTAGAAATATAAATTGATTTCACGAATTTATAATGCGTAAGTTATGTAAATTTATTTTCAAATTTTCTTTGAAATGATCTACAATCACACAATCGTTTGAGGATCAAGATTATCAAATATCTTTATACCGTTTTAATTTATAATTAAAATAGTATCAGCAATGTTTTCGTGGTTTTTAAATTTGACTTTGCAATTGCACATATAATAAAACCGAAAAAACTCTTGTAGAAAAAACTTCTCCTCAGAGTAAATTATACGATTGTTTCCCTTCATATAATGCATCCTTACTTATGCATTTCTCAACATTCAATCAATGCTTGGTGTGTTGGCAAGAGCACGCTATGTGATATATTGCCGTAAGCCCAGCGTATTTTACTCTCACCAAAGCACTTGTCTGTCTTTTCATCTTTAAAGGTTTAAAAAAAATATCCTGGTTTGTAATGTGAACGGTGTCGCTTTAGGCTATATTCTGATAGTAATTTTAAAACTTTAAACCAACAATGTATACGTATAAAAGGCTGCAGTCAAACAGATGTGCGTATTGATTTTTTATATGGATTGAATGTTGTAGTAGTTATTGATCCTCTGACCGCATATATATTACCTCTGTCTATAATTTTAAGATATTTATACAAATGGCGATATATTTGAATCGTTTTATATATCCAAATGGTGATATATTTTAATTAAACCATACATTTCTAGATTCATTTATTAAAATCAAACATGTAATGCTTTCATCTTAGTCATACTTATATAATAATTTCTCGAGCGTATATATGTAGCCAAATTTCATAGCTCAGTGTTAGAATACATCATTCTAGAACTGCAGGTCATAAGTTCGGTTCCCATGTCCGGCATATGTCGGTGGGTATGGTTCTGGATTAACAAAAAAATTATTTTAAGTCAGGAGCATCGCACCTCTTACGGTTTCATATAATCCTCATCACGTTAAACAAAGTGGTGAGTGCGTTTTGCACTTACCCGCGGTTTGATTTGGTGGGAGTTATATGAGTTATATGAACCCGCAATACAAGGTGCTCTCCTAAAATAATCAGTAGCATGCCTGAGCTTTCTACCTCATTCTAGAGCCCCACTAAAAACATTCAGAAATAATATTAGCCAACAAGAAACAGAACATGGGGTGTCAATATTATTAATGAGAAAGACATAGCGCAAAAAAGACCCCATGAATGGCACAGAGGCCATCAAGTTGGCAGAATAATGAGCATTATGTGTTGTATGTATGTCAGCGTGCCTGTTTATATGTGTGCCTCATTTGCAACAGCCCTAATAAAAACTTTCAGAAAGAATGTTAGCCAGAAAACAGAAACAGAATATGGTGTGTCAATAATTGTCATCAAAAAGACATAGCACAAAAAGAACCCCACGAGAAGAACACAGTGTAATACGACGACGCAAAGCCGCTTAGGATATTTTTAATAATAATAATAATAATAATAATAATAATAATAATAATAATAATAATAATAATAATAATAATAATAATAACAATAATAATAAGGCAATCAATCAAACTAATATATATGCAAAAGGTCAGAAGTCAAGGTCAAAGGCAAAAGTCAAGTTCAAAAGTAAATGTCAATGTCAAAGTTCTATGTCAACGGTTAAAGATCAAGGTCAAAAGTCAAGGTCAGAAATATGATCTTCTAAAAAATTTACTAAAGTATTTTATGATCGCATGTACAAAATAAATCATATCGTCTCTCCACTATGATTAATAATATTTCCAGTCTGATCTGTCAGTATGAAATTTATACTAGACAATAGTGAATTATGTACACGAAGGCACACCGATTTTTTGGCTCAGATACAATCAGCCACCCTGGGGCGCTTGAATACGGGATGAATATAATAATACCCTACTGGGCCTGGATAGACACTAAAAGATCTACTTGATAACTACTATCAATTGCATCGCATACTAGATTCACTGCAATTGATGATATTATATTACTAATATCAGGTGGGATATGTCGATCTGTGTCAAATGGGTCATTCTTATATTTAAGAACTGCTGGTGGCAGGATTATTTTTTCCATTAATCACATATTCGTTTAAATTGTTCATCAATAAAGTCACTATCTGGTTTCGTTAGCTCCTTAGAGTTTAATCCCTGAATTATAAATGTTACTATCTGTTTTCTTGCAATTATGAAATGCTGAACTGAATCGTCTTCATTAACTATATACGCTCTAAAGAGTCTATCTGCTGCTGGGTTCACTATTTTTGTTTCTCTACGTCTTAAGTAAATTGTTTGAAATGTTAAATTGTTTAAATTTTTTTAATTTTTAAATCATCGTTGTAAGAAACATAAATGCTTGAAAATATATTTTTAGATTATTAAATACACGCTCATGTTCAGATTTAATTATAATAGCATATGATTTATTTCATCATCATAAAGTATCGTTTTTTTACCTTTATACAATGAAATTTTTTAAAAACGTTTTCTGTTCTATCTATATAATGTATGACTCCATCACCAACCAAAATATTGTCCCCATGTATGAGCATTTTTTCTTTCCTATATTCTGGAAGGTTTATAAATATTTTTTTATCAGTGATGAAGTCCTATCGCAGTGGTTCTGTATGACATTGATAAGCTGGTACAACTTCAGGCCATCCAATAACTGATCTGATCGAACTTTGATGAATATCTACAGCATAATTAGGAGAATTTATTTCAATCACCGCTGATAACGTTGGTTCGTAAAAATTGAATGCTAGTTTTGATTCTTTTCCTGTAATATATGTAATTCTGCGTCGAAATTCATCATTGATCTGTTCTGTTTGATAACTGCCAGTTGGAGTAATAACTACCCGCCAAACAGGAGTTCCATCAGGTTTATTCTTATTTGCAAATGCTAATGAATTATTTAGCTGTATTTTACCAAATGTCTTTGATCTACTATTAGGGCTGCTATAATAAACCGTTAAATATGCTAATGCTATGTCTTTTACTGGAATTGCATTCGAAAGTTAACGACAAATTCAGGATGGGTCGATCTTATTGATATCATTGTAGTTTTTGACGGAGTTGTATTAGTGACGATCAGTTGTAATAACTCTCTCGACTCAATCACCGAACGATGTTTAGGCGCCGACATTATTATTATTGATATTGTTTAAGTCTCCATTTTTTGCCATGGTTATTGTCAACAAAATCTGTATGAAATATACCCAGATAATTTAGAATAATATGCTGTTTCTTTGTGTAATTTTATCATAAACTCACTCATTCTATAATTTGCTCATGTAGCTCTCTTTTTAGCAATAATAATGAGAATACCTGCTATAGTCGTTGAAGTTGAAACGGTAATTATTATAACAACAGGCACTGTTATTGTTAATGTTCATAATAATAATCCGGCCCCAGCAATAATAGCAGAGACTGAGAAAACAACTATATCAATGACAACCATACGTCTGCGATATTTTTTACTTTTACTGTATAATCGTCAATGATATTTTTTAGTTTGGTCAGACAATCACATATTTGATTATATTGGTGACGTTGAAACGTTGATGAGTGGCTCTGTCATCAGCGTCACTAAAGTTTTTAACATTATACGTAATGACGTTAAGTAATTAATTGTGGTGTTTCAACCACAAATTCCTGACACCACCTGCATGATGCTGCGGTTAATTTTGTATCAGTTGGATATAGTGTAAATGTTTCTTCGGTATTTTTATTTAATAATATGGATACAACTCCAGAGAAAGCTGTGGTTGAATGACGCCATATAAATGTGGTAAATATAATTATGTTTGCACCAATAAACACAATCAATAAATACGAGATAAACCCGATAGTATTGTTTCGTGTTCTCCAACATGCTGATTCAGATGCAACTATGTACACAATATTTTTAATCTGCTTGTGAGGAATTTTAATCAGATTCGCTTTTTTAACGATATTCGAAATTCCACTGACAGTATCGTTTATTATTGTCTTGTTTTATTTGAACGGTTAGTGGATTCCCAAAATGTTCAAATATTTTGCTTTAGTTCTGCGTACGTTTCTGAGAAAATTAAAAAATTGCCATTATGAATGGTAAAATCAGTTTTCGTTGTGGTCATTTCATTGTTGACCGTTGTTAGAAACATTATTTCTAAAATTTCCTTATCATCGACTAATTTTTAGTTGCAGAATCAAAATCAGATTCTGGTATTCTGAGATCAATAATGTCATTATTATTCATGTTGAGGAATGTACGCATTATACCACAGTTGGTTAATACGTACTTAGATTCCTGATTGGCGACGTATTTCATGGTTTTAGCGTCCTTATCCGCGGTTGAATTTTTAAGTATTGTAATTCTATTTTGATTCATAATAATAATTCCGTGAATGAACCACCAGCTTTCTTGCTTTTGTGACATAATTGTTAACTGACTCATCGGAATATTGCATTTTACCCTGATCAGTAAAAGTAACGATATTATCATCAACTGCGTAAGGAATTCGTATGAGTACAGTTGTACATTACTTTCTCTAATTTTCCTTGTTTATCATGACAACAACGACTTAATTTTGGTCCACACTTGCAATATGTAATAAATCGTCAATCTCATTTCTTAGTTCATCGAAGGTTGCATATTTAGATAAATCACCTTGCTGCTGAGCTTTACCACGAGCAGATCTTCAGTAAATATCTACCATTATATTTGTCAATGTCTGTTTCAATGTGACAACATGGTATATTCATTCACGACTTTATGGGGTGGTTTTGCTAGTTTTGATATAGCATCAAGTACATTAAGTAGTTCACGACCACATATTGGTGGATCAGTTAATGTTTGTTTTGATAACTTTGAATACCAGATTCGGGTACTTTTATATTCTAAAAATTAATTTCGTGGCCCTAATCAACATGAATTGAAATAACTAATTCCACGTGGATCAATTTCATACACAACACAATGTTTGCCTGATATAGACAGTTTCTTCAGATTTTTAATACGTCTCAATATTATTGGAGTTTTTGGGTAATTGATCACACATAACAACGCTTCCGAAAAGTTTGATTTTTAATTTTTAGCAGCATCGAGTAAATCATACGTAGATATTGGAGATATTCAGAAACTGTGCCTGGTAATCTTAGACCCTTCCGTGCCGTGAATATAGGGTCTCTTTTAATCTGAGACGTCTTCGCTTTTTAGATGTTCGTTTCATACAATGTCAGTTCGCTGTATTTAATGCCTTTCCAGCACCATTTCCAACAGTGCCTAATGCAGCTGTTTTTGCAACAGCTGGGGCTACAGAGGTTATTAATGCTGGTATAGCTCCGTGAAATGGAAAAATACCACCCGTTTTAAAAGTAGAAAAGTTGATAGAATCAGCGGAGAGAGTAAGTTTGACAACCTTATTTAATTGTTGTGCTTCATTGAAGTTTTCTAATTGCGCTCGATTATTTGTTTTTATCGCTCATCTGTTCTTACCTTAGCGATATTTTTAATCTAATGTTATTTTATGCTGATTGTAGCCTTTTAATCTGAGCAGGAGTCAGTGTGACACTAACGTGATTATACGACATTATAATATTCATAAACTATCTAATTACGTGTTACATATTTTCTACTGGAGCAACAACAACTCTCATTCCTCCACCAGCACCTTCAAGTAACTTTGATTTATAGCTGAGTATAACAGTAATGGATCTGTAATTAGAAATATCTCCTGTTGTTACACTAGCTCGAAAATGTATGTCAACTACTGATTGTCTGGTCAAATCTAAATGTTCAAGTGAAAAGTAATAAATCGGATATAAAGTTATATAACCTAACGGTGATATTTGTAACCAGTATCAATGTTTTGATCACGTCCCGCGAACGTCATAAGACGATGATATGCACGTGCTACATGATTTTGAGCGAAATTCAGTAGCATATCTTCACATGGTTCTGGATGTCCATTTATCCTTAAGGAAACCTCAGAAACACCAAGATTGTTAAATATCATAATACTGTTTGTGAGTTTGCTCGTGCCTTGCTGACAGACAATCTTCCATGTGAATAGATTGTTAATATTACTTTGGATAGCATGTTATCATTGTCAGCCATGATAGCATTGATTTGCCACCTTGACGCATAAAAGATAGTAACCGACATCCACAATGACAGTTTATCAAAAATTACATTATCAGTATCACTGACAAGTCAACATATTGCATCATCGTCTGTAGACTTTCGTACAGGTACTGACAGTGGAATAGCACATGGAAACACTCTTCAATTTTCTATTAACATTGCTCGATGTGATATAAATACTAAACTGAAATCTTGATCTACATTAATAATGATATTTGGTACATCTAAATCAGAGTTTCTCGCAAAATTTCTTGGTGGTCTAATTTCGTGTTGTTGTTTGTTTTTTTGTTTTTTTAGAAATAGAAGTATTTTGCACAAACATCATTGATGGATCAGCTTATCTTGAAATATTATCGCTGTATCTTGCAAGACCATGTATTGTTGTAGCAACGTCAAAGTCTTTCTGAATTGATCCAATATATTTTCCGTCGATCGTGTATGTAGCGCTATCAAATAACGCCATAATACCATTATTGACAATACCAACACTAACATCAGCGGCCTATTCAGCCGTATCTGCTCTAAAATTTTCACCCTTTAATTCAATAAATGCTTCAGAGGATAGAACATATCTACTTGTATCATGAACCTGTATTTCAATAATTATAATATTGATAATCACGCACAGTCTGGTGCATTTCGTTATTGAGAGACAGATACTCATTAATATCCATTAGACTGCCTGTAAATAATCGTCTACAACGATCAGCTGCTTCATTAATTATTTCTGGGGAATTATTACCACCTAGTTTTCCTCCAGTGAGGATATCTAGTCGTTCAACATCGGCAAGGACGTTATTCGAACATGGAGTAATAAGACCACTTCCTTGGGTAATAAGACCACATCCAAAAGATATGACTGACGGCCAATATGTCGCTTCCTCAGTTATTGTTTGGGCTCGTTGTTGTTTTTGTGGGTTTGGTGATCGTGACAATTGGTGTGGTATTGGTGCTAATAATTGAGGTATTTGTTGTGGTGGTGATTGTTGTAATAGTGGTGATGATTGAGGTTGGTTTATCGTGGTTATAGATAGATAGATAGATAGATAGATAGATAGATAGATAGATAGATAGATAGATAGATAGATAGATAGATAGATAGATAGATAGATAGATAGATAGGTAGGTAGATAGGTAGATAGATAGATAGATAGGTAGATAGATAGATAGATAGATAGATAGATAGATAGATAGATAGATAGATAGATAGATAGATAGATAGATAGATAGATAGATAGATAGGTAGGTAGGTAGGTAGGTAGGTAGGTAGGTAGATAGATAGATAGACAGATAGATAGATAGGTAGATAGATAGATAGATAGATAGATAGATAGATAGATAGATAGATAGATAGATAGATAGATAGATAGATAGATAGATAGATAGATAGATAGATAGATAGATAGATAGATAGATAGATAGATAGATAGATAGATAGATAGATAGATAGATAGATAGATAGATATGTGTGTATAACAAATTAAACCTGGCTCTTGCTTCTGATTCTTTTTCTGGTCCCGGTATACAATCTTTTATGTTACCAATTTCATCACAAGCTTGGTCAATACCTTCAAGTATTTCTTGCATTGGTTGAGCAGCAGCTAGATAAGCTTGAGGTTCTCTAAGAATCTTTTATTTTTCTTGGTTCTTTCTGCTATTTTTTCAGTTGCTTCAGCGGTTTTCTCCAAAGTTGGAAGAAAACCTTTAGTGGTCTTAGTGATTGGTTTAAATAATTGCTTCTTCCTTAGACAATGTTTGATGATACCATCACGAGAAGCATCATAAATTTTAATGAAGGGATGCTTTAAAAATTAATTTTGCTCTATTTATATAGAAATACTAATTGTCTAAATAATTATTTTAAAATCCAACCGAGATAGTCTTCGTCTGTTTTTAACGGAGATTCACCTGGCGTTTTCTGATCATAATATCGTTTCAACTACCTGTATCTTTTACTACCAATCGCTACACACAACCTTGTCTCTTATATGACTCCAATACCGCATTGTAAACACGGTTTTGGTCATAGACTCCCTCTTCGGAATCATTGCATATCTTGGTCACAAAATGCATTCACGCATGATTTATTGCAATGAGTTGACTAACCACTCATTAGCCACATCATTTATTGCTTGTTTTAATCATTATATAGATAAAGTTTAATTAAACATATATTTGCTTTAAATATAGTATTGAGGAATTTGAAAGATTGTCCACAAATCAACCTTCCACTGACCGCAAGATTCGATTTTGATAAATTACTAAAAATCTAAATTTGACTTTGATAAATAGCAATATAATCGATTGTATCCGTGGAGATAAAAATGAATTCGCAATGACGGTGTGGTTCATGCTTGGTCAACATTCAGGATGATGAACAACACGAGCGGTGTTGTTGATGCTAGAATTAATGACTAACGAGATAAAAACAGAATTAACTATCTTAACGATCAGAAATATTATTCTAGTAAAATTTGTTGTGCAGACAGACGATGATACTTTGATTATCCGTGATAAACGCTAGCCTATATGGCTTCACACTGGAAATAATGCTGTTACATCAAATAATAAATCCAAGCCAGATCCGCTAACCGGTATCGATAAACCGTATTATGAGGGGGGTATCCTGTTACAGCGGTTATGTATGTAATATATCCCTAACATGATAAACCCAACGCTGATAATCTCAAGCCGAAGAAAATGTCAAGGAAAAACTGCGTAGCTGAATGAGTTATGGAACATTTCTTAAGAGCCATACGTGGAAACGGTTAAACATATAAGACGTAAAAATATAAATGCGTGGGCAGAAATAGTTAAAGATAAGAGATAATCTATCAGTGACGTTGCTAAGCTATAAAAGAAAGTAACATTTCCAATAACAGTAAAACACTAACTGGAGAAATTTTATACAAACTGAAATATACAGAAATAGAGCTCCATTGATAGTCATTGATCATAACGCACAAACATGGACTGACGCTGTAACAATATAATCACGAGATAGAATCGTCAAGTTTTATGACATTTATGTATTTGACGCTATCAGTGATATCAGTAAAAATGATCCTTTATCTGTTTAGTCATATTACAATCAATTTGTAAAATCTAGCGGAGAGATTTTCGGTAAAAAAACAATAATAAATGAAGAATCATGCACATAAATATCATTCTGATGATGTTGAACAATTACTAAATAATTAGTTTACAGTTGCATCGGTTGCGGCTCACTTTCCTCTATAAAAAAATCATGGAAACAAATTCAATGAAGATATTCAACATCGTCGTGTCGAAGATGGACATGGCAGATTATGGATACCCGATACGATTATCGTAAAGTTATATTGGTTAATATGGTTGCATGTTATCAAGGGAGCCTTTTTGGATACGGATACTGTTCTGAATACTTTAAAAGATACGGACATCCCACACACGTAATGACAAGAGTTTCAATAAATAGACATTTGCTTGTTTGCTTGTTGTCAGAAAAAAATATTGCGTTCCAACGGTGTTATTACGATACATGCTTGATGCGGGAATTTTAATATTGTTGATGGTCAGTAAAGCTATTATATCATATAATTCGCAGAAACAAGTTTGGTTACCACAAAAAAAAAATACCCCTGGCAAAGCCAGGGATAGAGTCATGTTAAAACGATTGGGATAAAATTGATTATGAAAATAAAGTTGCAAAAGATTTTGGTAGAAAAAAAATAGTAAATATTCTCAAGGACGATCAGATGATCATAAACGACATTGTGCAAGATTAATTATGGATGATGCTGATTTGGATTTTATAATTGCTGATACAACGAACAAAGGAACATTTATAAATAATGCTTATTTTTCAGACGGAACCAAACTATGTATAGTAGTGAGTTATAGCGATGGTGAATCAACGCAATTTACTCATTTAAGATCTTATATGCTCGCTTACGTTTCCATAAATTTATTATCGATGACAATTAAATATCCGTTACGCTGTCAGAGTTGCTACGGATTCGTTTTATATAAATAACAAATATTTAGAATTGGCAAATCCGTTACTTGGCAGCGGCGAATGTGAACCATGGAGAACAAAAGCAATAAAGTATACTAGACTATTCTGAATAAGCAGATGTTGATAGCAAACAAAATATATTACGGTAATGACAATAAAACACCTGTATCATATCACTATCTGTATTGGTTCCCGTTGCTAGACATAAAACAATTTATCTCAATAAACTTGGAGGCTCTGGTAAAACAACACGTGCCATGAAATTATTTCGGTGTAAAACTTTTACGTGGTTTTATGTGCATAACCTTCACAGACCTCATAAAACCCTTCGACTTTGCTAGCAGGCGAGATTCATTTAAGAAGATATTAAAGACAGGATGTGCCATGGATATATTATAACTGATAAGCTTTGTCTTGAAGCAGAACACAACTCTAGCATCAGCGATGCCACATCTGAGCAACGAAACATGGCCAACAAGAAGTTCCTTCTTCAAGCAGATATCGTGTAAAGTTCCACACGTTTCACTCAAAGAAATTATACCTGATGTAGTAAATACCTATGTGGTTCTCGAAAACGTGATTATATCAGTTTTGGAATAAGTAACTGTCCCGTCTATCGCATTCCAGTATTTCGTATCCTTTGTAGGCAGTGGTTAACATTACACAATAATATCTGGCATCACCCTAATATTACTAAATCTTTACTTCTTTCCAAATCATTTTCAAATATTAGGTACGCGTGTGTTATCTGCAGTGGTTACTAATGTAAATGATAGTTGAGTCACCTGACTAGTCTCTTTCCTAAATTGTAAGCATACATTGTTTTCTGTCAATATTGTTGATTCTGGCTGGCATTACAACACTTTCATTCCTTGTCTAGTTGTAAGTTGCGCGCAGGTTCTCTTATGGTGAGACTTGAACAATGGAAAATCGCGCTGGCAACACTGTGGTTTGCCACCCCTCAATTTAATTATGAAACGACTCTGAAATAGTTAATTTTCAATGGTGATCTTCTGCTTGATGTTTCAGGCCCACATCCAGCCACCCCTCCCTGATGTTTTACGTATATTTAATTTGTATTATTTGCATTATGATTGTATGTTATGTAGACTTGTATTTTGTATCCGATATTTTCCAAAATCAAGTTCAAAGTGTTCCTTACCAGTGGCAGTTTTTTTTGTAAACAATATAATACATAACTAGATATTTCTGTTACTAGATATTTTTGTATATTTTTGGATTAACTATTCAGATCAATATTAATGATCATTATTAGTGGTAAACATGTATATAGTCTTTATTCTTACCATAGATTCTATTAAGCCACAGAGTAATATCAAAATATGGTAATTGCTACCTAGCTCAAGTTAAAGGTTGTACAATATTGTTTACATTGGTATTATGTATTCTTGCCTTAACATCTTGATGAAAATTGTGTCTTATTGTTGTTTTGTTGTTTTCAGTTTCTTGTTTGCTTAAATTTATTTCTTCTTCTTATTATTCACTGGGAATAAAAAGTTATGATCAATAATATTATTGAACTGGAAAAATAATTTGGAGTTATAGTCATTAGGACAATAATATATTAGGATTATATTATTGTGACACATGAAAACACGGTTGGCACATCGCAATAATCCGGGACATAGGTACATTAGCACATAAAAATCTATAGACACATCAACACACTGAATATTATACTTCAATTGGAATATTGCTGGAATTCGATTGGAACTTTATTCTTTTAGACTTGTGGTATAACTTTTATGGCAAATTTAGATTTTATTCTCAACACTGCAAGATTGTTAGGAAAAAAAGATTCACTTTGTTTTATTGAGAATTAAATAAATTATTTGTTGCATTTAACAAAACTTGGTTTTCCCTCTTTTCTGTTACTTAGTTTATGACTACAGATGCTAAACCGCTGGCAAGGAGTTGTTCAAAATATTATTACATCAGTAATATAGTCTACATGGTTCTAATCGTAATAAACTAACACTACTATAAAATACAGATGATCTCATTTGCTCATTGTTGTCCCTGTTTACAATACTAGCAGACACTGTTCTATCTCAACTATGCTCACTGTACTGTACTATATGCATACCTTACGAAGTACGGAGGCTTGAACAGTTATCGAAGATATTGCGTGGAATATAGACAAGCGGAAAATACACTTACGAGAGTTAGAAAAATATTACTTATAAAGTTGGCAAAAATATCGACTTAAAAGGTGGCTAATATTATCAACTGAAACGGTATCTATTCCACCTAATAAATCAATGTGTATCAGCCGTTTTGCTGTTGATGCCTTTTTACAACTTACAATTACGCTTTTAAATGGTATATCTATATCAGTTTACTACATTGCTTTGAAATGCTTTTTTTGAACACAAACAGATGACGATAATGATAAACCTGTATCAAAAGCTATTCTGTAATGACATTAGCTCTTTTAAGTCTTCAAATTTTTTATCATATTCTCTGATTTCATGCTCTGATAGCACCATGTCATTCTTTCTTCTGTTTTTGAATGAACTGAGATACCTCATATTTTTTTAAGTAATCTCGTGTCCTTTTCTGTCCAGGTTCGAAAAATTAAATAGTCTATAGGTTATGAAATAATAAATGCCTAACGTTTCCTTATTTCTAATACTGTTTCTCTTTTAAAAAGGTTCAGCGCCCTACGAAAGAATTCTATTATAGAAGTACAAATATATTGGATGTTGTTTCAAATTAAAGGTGGTCCTTTAATGGATCGACAGTTCTGTTTCTTGTGTTTTGAATTATTCAGTTATTTCCACCATTCGGATGCCTTCTGCTAAAGTATTCGTTGCAGTGCTATCTTATGTCTTCGGGCCAATGTCTTTAATATTCCTTAGTTTGTCACCCCTCCCTAGTCTGTCACTAGCTTAATATGATGATCTTTATTTCTCTATCACCGTTATTTCTTGTTCTCGGTTTGACATTTTGAACATGTCTTAATATTTATTTATTGAACCTGATGAAATTTAGTCTAATTCAACTGACGATATTATATACATTAAACAAATCTTTCAGTATTTTGGAAAATATTATGAAAACTGGAAGATTTGAAATCAAAGCTAAAATTGAGATCGAAAAAGTAACGTCACGAAAGATGATATATCAATGTAGAGGAGAATTTGGCAGAGAATTTACATTGTCATTAACATGGATACAGGAGATATTTTAAATCAGATAAAGCAAACATTGAAAATATGGCAAAGATCGAACTAAATGAAACTTATGACAAGAAAACAACTAACAACTGTGTCATATATTGAGATAAGAGATTTTTGGCTCTGTGAAAACATGAAAATTAATATAATGTATTTACCTACGTAAGCGTGTGTGCATACGTGCGTGCATAAGTGCATGCTTGTATGTATGTATGTATGTATGTATGTATGTATGTATGTATGTATGTATGTATGTATGTATGTATGTATGTATGTATGTATGTATGTATGTATGTATGTATGTATGTATGTATGTATGTATGTATGTATGTATGTATGTATGTATGTATGTATGTATGTATGTATGTATCTATGTATGTATGTATGTATGTTTGCATGTATGTATAATGCACCAAGCATTATACAGCTTGTTGATTGCATAGTATCATATGCATGTACTTGTAAGTAAATGTAGTAATAGACTGAATTTATCGATGCAGTCAGGTCAGTCCGTAACAAAATATCGTAGTGTATACGCTAAACAAAAGCACAATCTATTCAACTGGTTCATATTGCATTTTCTCCCGATTAAGCCCCTGCCTTCGTTGAATGGCCCTCAAAATTAAAGCGAAATAACAAATCAAAGGCATACTTTTCGGTTGAATGATTTATTTATCTTTAATCATTTTTCTAATTGAAATGGGAGAATACGACAAACCTAAACTTAGTAATATATTAGGGGAGTTCCGGTACAGAACTTCTTTTGTGCTAGCAAAATAAGTCAAGCAATTAATCCTTTTCACTCTTTAATAATAATAATAATAATAATAATAATAATAATAATAATAATAATAATAATAATAATAATAACAATAATAATAATCACAAAAATTTACATATTTTAAATATTTTGTTATAATTTCAATAACCAGTGTTGCAGATCTAACAATTTCAATTTTTAAACAAAATCGGCTTGAAAGGTATCTATTGCGATCTTATCACATGAATTTAAAGACTGTTGCAGGCTGTCCCGGTCTACCTAGGTGGACGGATGTTTATCCAACTGACACAAATCCCGTGTTTGATCTGTGGACAAACGCCGCGAGCAAGAAGCCAAGCGAGACGTAGTCGCCAAAAAGTTTTTTGTGCAGAACAGGGCATCGTAAATTACACCTGGGTGCTAATCCTTAAATAGGACATCAAAAGAGCCATTTGTAATAAAAGGGTAGGCAACTTATATTGACAGTTCCGCTGATTTACAACTTGGGAATGGTTAGTCCACCGCATCCGATCAGAATTAAGCTAGTGGGTTGGCATACCTCAAAGTTTCGAGGATATCAAACTGACTCCATCCCAGAATTATTTAGTAGACCGAGGCAGATTACTAGGTGATTGAACGATTAAGGCTACTCCGAGATACGCACTCGTAAATTTGGCGTGAATCGCAGGGAAAAAGATTGCGAACTAAAGGAAGCTTCAAGAAGGTAGATATTCGTTTGATTTTTGACTCACACATTGCAACGCCGTAACTGTAAGTATTAATATTATGTTTGCGCAAATACTAATAGTATTGTTAGAATGAAGAATTACTTTGTAGAGTTTCATTTATGTACTTATTTTAGATTTGTATTGGAGTTAGGAAATGATTGATGTAAGCAAGATTATGAATGTATGTTTGAACATGTTAAGAGCATAGATAGTTGCATATTTATATATTTGTATCATTTGTGATGCAAAATAGATGTGTTGGTTATTATGTATTGGGGTGAATCAATTATCGTTGCCTGTATACGAGTTATTAATATCGTGATTTATGATGTGTTATTATGTTACGATTTTACATTGTGTTTACCATACATGAATGTATGAGTATTTCGGTGGCAATGGATGCGTGACCCATGAAATTTGATAGCCTTATCTGATGATAAGTTATCTGGGTAGTGTGAGTGTATGTGCCAAGCAAAATAGTACACCCTTATTGTGTTTTACAGGAAGCTTTCCGGGTGGGACAAATTCAGTTAGAAGGAGAGTTCCGAGAGTCTGAGAGAAAAGACTGAAGAAAGACTGTCGGTACAGTCAGGGTCGATGGATTGGAGTCGACGGTTCGACGAGGAAGTCGACGGAAAGGGAAGTGGAGGTGGAGAGGAAATTCAAAGGAGCTAAGGAGGAGTAGAGGTGGAGAGGAAATTCGAAGGAGTAAAGGAGGAGTGCAGGAGAAATGTAGAGAGACAGATGAGTAGAACCAAGGACAGGGCGAAATTCTCACACTGATTCAGATGATGAAATAGGCACAAAAGGGTCGAGCGATTGGGAAGCTCGCATGTTGAAGTTGTATTATTATATAGAGAATTTAAATAATAAGTGAAAATGTTATTCATCTGACGAAATGCTGAGAGCTATATTACCGAGTTTCTGTTCAAACGTCCAATACATTATTTCGACTTCTTAGGTTGAGTTAAAGATAATTTATTATGTTCCCATTTTAAAATCTCTTTCTGTGTGTTTCAAGGTCAAATACACTGTTCAGCGTAGGTGTATCTGTTTAATGAAGCGGATGAGGTAATGCGAAGAATTGTATTCAGTTTATTTTGCCGTATATAATATTTACAACTTGCATAAAATGTGATAGGGTCAGGCAATGAGAAACAGGGACGGTTGACCGACTGGAATTAATTCTGTCTCTTTATAATAAGTTTATGTCATTAAAGGATCTACATATATGGATGTGTCCTTGCTCAGTCCGATTAAGATTCGATCTTTCTATGTATTCCATATAAGATATGGTCAGATCATTACCAATTTATACCTGATTTTAATCAGCAGGATCTTTGGTACATCAATCTGCTTTTCACACATAGGCCTAAAATGCTAAGATGGCCTACATTTTTAAGAACAGTTGCTTAACAATCTTGGTTTGATCTTGTTCTACTTTGATTTCGAACATTACATTTTTCATACATACTGCATAAGTCTCCTTAAGTTTACAATACAGATTTGTAACTGTCTATAAGAGGGTATTATTGTTTTAGCAATCCATGATTCATGATCATAACAAATCAAAATCATGGCTTTGTATCGCATGTTATACGATCCAATGGTGCTGTAGTAATGCAGCGCTAGAATTCTCAGAAACATCATGGATTAAAAACATGAAAGCAATATTTATATTAATATAGCTTCTGATGCAAAACTTTTCGAAGACAATATTGATAAAAACTAGTCAAATCTAAGCCCATAAAGCAACATTTGTAATAAACTACCTCGCAATTCTTATGCTAAAGAGACAAGGTGCATGTTCATTTTGTAAGAAATTACAAAAATGGACATCACAGCATGTGAATCACAACTACATTATAAAATAAAATCTTAAATAATCAACTGTATAAAATTGCTGTCATTTGTAAACTAAAATTTGCTGAAGATTGTTGTTTCCAACTGTACAAGTAGGCTCTTTCTCTGCGCACAAAATTCTAATCAAGTGTTGTTGTTGCAGATTACCAGTGGGTTTAAACAACACACTTTTAAGTTTGACTGCGAGTATATTGAAGCCATTAAGTGTTGAACATGGAAAGGAGATCTAACAGGCTGTATATACGTTTTCGTTTACCTCACTTTTGATGTTGATTTCTAAAAAAAAATACAACCTTTCACTTCGCTCTGTTTGGCTTTTATCATGAAAATGTTTATAAAATTTTCGCATCTGTACAGTATGAATGAACTGGTAACCTAACTGATTAAATATGATCTCTCATGTTATCAGTAAATATCTTAAAGCGGGAAAGAAATTCTAACCGACCTTAACAACAACATAAACGTACCTATCATGAAGAAAATCTCATTAAATTCAAAATATACATGAATTATAGAGACAATTCCACAAGCATTCCATTTAATATCCCCTCCAAACCTACCGTCTGCTATGGACCTTTAGAGGAACCAGCAGATAAAGAAACTATGAATATAAACATGTGCACAATCGATGAAAAAAACTAGTATACTCTGAAACATGCGACGAATTTTCAAAAGTTATCAAAGATCGTTGAATTTTTGAACGACTGTGGGTTTAAACAACATATTTGTAAGTTTGACTGCGAGTATATTAAAGCCATTAAGTGTTGAACATGGAAAGGAGATCTCACAGCCTGTATATACGTTTTCGTTTACCTCACTTTTGATGTTGATTTCTAAAAAAAAAATTTCACTTCGCACTGTTTGGCTTTTATCATGAAAATGTTTATAAAATTTTCGCATCTGTACAATATGAATGAACTGGTAACCTAACCGATTAAATATGATCTCTCATGTTATCAGTAAATATCTTAAAGCGGGAAAGAAATTCTAACCGACCTTAACAACAACATAAACGTACACATCATGAAGAAAATCTCATTAAATTCAAAATATACATGAATTATAAAGACAATTCCACAAGCATTCCATTTAATATCCCCTCCAAACCTACCGTCTGCTATGGACCTGTAGAGGAACCAGCAGATAAAGAAACTATGAATATAAACATGTGCACAATCGATGAAATAAACTAGTATACTCTGAAACATGCGACGAATTTTCAAAAGTTATCAAAGATCGTTGAATTTTTCAACGACTACAACTTTTCTATTGAAAATATGTTTTTACCCTTTATTACATTTTACTTTAGATATGTTATGGAAATGTCCGCGCATGGCAACTATGGAAGGGGGAAAGATGGAATATCCTCAGCATACAATGTGAGGGTCTTGGGTCCAGTCATAGTGGGCAAGGTCTGTGATTCCAAGGCGATTTTAATAAAGGTTGGCAGTAACCAGACACAAATTTCTTCTGGATAGTCTGACTCTTCGACTAATAGGTGCTATTCATCTGTGGATCCCCCACGGTGTCCTCCTGTTTACACCTCAGGCTGTCCAAAACGGAATCGCATCAATATGCCGCTCTCAAAGACGCCCAGGGTCAAACAAAACCTTTGCCACTCTGCTGTTTAACAAATTGTCGTGTTAGGTGGTCTCAAAACCCACTTTACCACTTTTCAAAACCTACTAATGTATACCTCCTGAAGAGTGAACCTCGATCAGAAACTGTATGATGATGCACCAACATTGAAATTATTTTTATCTTTGAGGGAATGAAGCATATAAACCAAATTTTAACCACATGTTTTAAGAATTTTGCATGTGCTTTTGTCATTTATGAATTATCGTTTGTTGAATGATAATATTGTTACCTTCTAATTTTTTTGGTTCTACTTTACGTTTACATTATTAGGCAGGGTTCATTAGCACAACACTTATGTGTAATTCTTCGATGTTTGCAATTTTTGAAACGTACTTTTGCTTGGCCTCATATAAGGACTGCTGCAATGAGTGCCATTAAACGGAAATACAAACGAAAATTTAACAGATGACATTATATTATAAACCTGTAACTATTAACAAAACACAGTTATGTTATTGAATTGAACATAAATGTTATCAAATTGTCTAAAATCATTAAGCCGATAAGGGTCTGGACCTAAATCAGTTCGAAACAAAAAACAAGACTTGTATCAACAAGTTACTAAGCCAGATAGATGAAGTTATATAATTATATTGGACTTACTTCACGACGAAACACAAAAGCGAAATAATATGATCGAAATAATATATATATATATATATATATATATATATATATATGTATATATATATATATATATATATATATATATATATATATATATATATATATATAAAGAATACAAATCATATGGCGAATAACAACCCTCTCAAGCGTACTGGATCCACCAAGGGATCACGTTTGTCAGGGATTAATTAAAATATGCAATAAACTGACGACGAACAGTACGAAACTAGTAACTAACTAGCCTAAGCGCTTTCGACTCTTAATGAGTCTTTTTCAAAGGCAAATACAAAACATAGTTACGACAAACAAATAAACACAAAAACGTTGGATTTGTAAACCTCTACATTTCTATCTTCACATGTGCTAAAACTATAAATACAACCAGCTTGTATAGACTAGTTGCGGAAACTGAAAACGTTGTATAATTCCCTAAAAGTCTACTATAATTCCCTTTGAAAAAGACTCATTAAGAGTCGAAAGCGCTTAGGCTAGTTAGTTACTAGTTTCGTACTGTTCGTCGTCAGTTTATTGCATATATATATATATATATATATATATATATATATATATATATATATATATATATATATATATATATATATATATATGATGTTCGACTTACCATGCAAATCATACCTTAATACTTTAGTGGAAGCAACGATCCGATCCACTTACGACATCTAGATAAAGCAAACCCCTTGAAAAATGTGTACAAGGCTTTTAATGTGCTAAACTTAATATCAACCAAGCCCTTAAGCAATAAATATGCATTTGAACGATTAACCCACAAGTGCACAATAAAAGCAATGGTTGGAAAGCAAGCAATGGGTGGAAAGAAACCTAAATATATGTATACACCTATATTCAATTACAATAATGTTTCAAACATTGGACACATGGACAAGAACACAGGATATACGTAACAACAATCTGAAATGTTTCAAAAAGTAGCAATACATACCAGAGTCTAAGTTTACATGCACATGAGTCTCTCTCTCTCTCTCTCTCTCTCTCTCTCTCTCTCTCTCTCTCTCTCTCTCTCTCTCTCTCTCTCTCTCTCTCTCTCTCTCTCTCTCTCTCTCTCTCTCTCTCTCTCTCTCACATACATCAGGGAATGATCAATGTGTACGTAAGTTAGAGGCAGCTATAATCTGAACAGTAAAGGAATGAACTAATTACAATAGAAGACTTTAAACTGCATTCATTTTCTATATAAATACCAAATGACTTCATAATTTACAATGACACAATATTGTTTTCCATGATTGATCACTTTTATACTACTCACCTCCACAACCTCTAAAAGATTAACAGTTTTATTCTATATTAGTAATGCCTGTGACACTAGTGTAGCTCTTAAGCAGCACAACGCTACCAGTTCATAGTTCTATATGAAATACTTATTTTTGAATCAATATATTGTCAATGATAGTCTATCTAAACTGTCTCAAGATATCTGCTAATTGAACTTTTAAAAACAGACCCAAATTTGTATATATGTAACCGGTGTCCTAACTATCCTCATTAAGCACACTTCACTTAAAGTCGAATGCATCAAAAGATCGAAAAAATCAAACTGGTATGAAGTGCAATCTCTGAGGCCCAACTTAATATAACAAATGCAAAGACTGGAATCAAGCCAATTCATTAATTATCAAAGAAAACCCGCTACGTGTCATTGCTTCAAAGAAGCTATTGTATACAACTCTGAAAACAGCCAAACACGAGGCAATTAGGCTATTAGCAATTAAACCTCGCAAACTTAATGTTGCAACCATTCTTGATGATAAGAACAATTTGCATTTAGTTGAACAGTCAAAGTTCATTAAGTAATTATCTGTCTGTAAGCTTGGTTCTAATCATATCTGGCTAACAGATTACAGGTTGTTTGTAGGGGGTAAAAACACATTTCTGATTCTGGTCGAATTCTTACTGGTTTTCGCCGATGCACTATATTACGCCCTCTTCTTATTTTTAATCGTATCTTTGTCTTTCCTTGTTATCCAATACGCTATAACACTCACTTTTCAATAACGAGTATATAGCATATACATTTGGTAATTCTCTTAATTTCATTGAATACAATTCAATCTCAGCAATGAATATGATTAGTATAAATAAAACGGAATGTACATCAATGCATCTAAAACTAAATGTATGACAATCGACGAAACACAGCGCCTATTCGCTAGTATTGTTTTACTTATGACTCTAAATGGCTCATACATATCTAGAAAATTTATTACTGTCCATATTGATGGAAACTTGAATTAGAATTCACATATTGTTGGCTTGTACAATGATCATCAATATAGTTATTCCAAACTCTGAATTTTCTAACATCCCCAGTCATTTTAAATGATGCTTCTGGTAGACTGCAGCTGTACCCCATGGATCAATAAATCCAATTATTATCTATCGAGGATTTATATTCTCCTGAGAAATTCAGCGTGTATAATTATGTAACATCTATTTAAAATGTTATTCATGTATTGTTATGACGTCTACAATGGCAAAACATCACAAAACCTGTTTTTTTTTTCTTTCAAGAAATCATGATGAATATATATACACGTTATTTTCTACATTAGATAGATAGTTAGATAGATAACCTAACTGGACTAAAATTGCCAAATAATAAACCTAATCTTAGATATATCGTTAATAACAAACTCCAGATTATAAATTCCATAACGAACTATTTCACAAGCTATTTGCTATATCAGCACACAACCTTTGAAATCCACTACCAATATCATACTTAATTCAATACGTCCTTGCTTTCATAAAAAACTTCATTAAATAAATTCTTTCTTGAATAGCTGTAATGATATACTAAAGTCATCCACTATATGATCTAGTTGTATCTATATATGCTATCAAAGTACATTAGTGTGTAGCTTTGCATAATACAAGATTCTGCGAAGACATTGTTTGTATGTAGAAGCAATGGCGTCCGAACATAGTGGCAGGGGGAAGGCAATATAAATTGATGTGTCTGGGTGTCTGGGTGTGATTTATCAAATAGTCTTGGTCTGGAGGGCGTAGTGGATAAATCAAGATGTTGGAAACATAAAGGGTTTCTTATCTCTGATCTTACAACTTCTATATTACCAGCGTATTCACAATTGGCAATATGGAATCAGAGAATCTTCAATAACTAGATTATATAAAAATGTGTCATCAAATGCTTGTTATAAAGAGTATTTAGAGATATCGTAACAGTGGCAAAATTTAGAAGATCCTTTCCAAAAATGGTTGTATGCCCATACGTTTGAAACAGGAAGCTGAAAGAGACCACAATCTACACCTCTAGATATCAAAGACTTGTTTTGGTTAATGTTATTTATGCGTAATGTTTTTAAGTTATTTTAAATGAGGTAAATTGCGATGGAAGTGGCCTAAAAAATACCAATTTTGTAGTTGTATATTTTGTTTATTACAATTACTAGGTTCAAAAATTTTTAGATTATCAGGGTTGGTTTGAAACAAATTATGTTTGTTTAACTTTAAAAAAATCTAAAATCAAAAACGACTATCTGGATTGAGAAGATGACGCTTAGTAAATTTGGATATATGTGCCTGAGTTGCTATTCATATCGAGCTAACCAGTTTGCCAGTTACACCCGGCTGAAAACAACGTGTACAAAAAAACTGTTAGTTATAGGTCACAAGTTAAACTCTAGTTCTAAACAGTACATATTTCTAGGCAATACTCACCAATGAATGTGAATAAAATACTGATCCCAACTGGTGGCCTCATGACTACCACGCTGACATCATCGATGTGGGTGGGTATCAGTAAAATGAGTGATGAACCTTTTTGAAGCTTGCCTTTGTGAGCGTATACACGAACTGTCTACTTTCTTGACAAAATACTTTCCGTCCTACCTTTAGGTAAACAACTCGTATATGTTTGCCCTTACAAGGAAGTTAAATTTTCGACTGGTAGTTCTACTGTCTGTAGTGTAAACACACGCTACCTGTAAACACGCTCTTTCACTGGCAGAACAGTGGATGTAAGGTACAAAGAGGAACGTTCTATTATTATACTTTGACCAGAAAAATGTATGACGTGACTGCTGAATCTCATTTACTAGGAACCCATGGACCTGTTCTCAATTTCGCAAAATGTGATTGCACGTAGTTGTTATGGGAGCCCGCAGAATTATTTTGGCAGGACGCGGCGTGGCGTGTCGCGGCGTGTCGTGACGTCGCGGGGCGAGACGAGGCGGGGCGGGCAGGCGGGGCGTGACGGGCGTGGCGTGGCGTGGCGGGGCGTGGCGTGGCGGGGCGTGGCGGGGCGGGGCGGAGTTAGGTGGGACGAGGCGGGGCGGGACGAAGCGGGGCGGGAGGGGCGGGGCGGGACGTAGCGGGGCGGGTGGGGCGGGGCGGGTGGGGCGGGCGGGCGGGGCGGGTGGTGCGGGTGGGGCGGGCGGGGCGGGGCGGGGCGGGGCGGGGCGGGGCAGGCGGATGGGGGCGTGGCGGGGCGTGGCGTGGCGTGGCGGGGCCTGGCCGGGCGTGGCGGGGCGTGGCGGGGCGGGGCGGGGCGGGTGGGGCGGGGCGGGTGGGGCGAGGCGGGTGGGGCGGGGCGGGTGGGGCGGGTGGGGCGGGTGGGGCGGGTGGGGCGGGTGGGGCGGGGCGGGTGGGGCGGCGGGGCGGGTGGGGCGGGGCGGGTGGGGCGGGGCGGGTGGGGCGGGGAATGGTGGGGCGGGGTCGGGTGGGGCGGGGGCGGGTGGGGTGGGGGTGGGGCGGGGCGGGTGGGGCGGAGCGGGGCGGGGCGGGTGGGGTGGGGCGGGGCGGGTGGGGTGGGGCGGGGCGGGTGGGGCGGGGAATGGTGGGGCGGGGCGGGTGGGGCGGGGCGGGTGGGGCGGGGCGGGTGGGGCGGGGCGGGTGGGGCGGAGCGGGGCGGGGCGGGTGGGGTGGGGCGGGGCGGGTGGGGTGGGGCGGGGCGGGTGGGGCGGGGCGGGTGGGGCGGGCAGCTCTTAAGTTTTACGGATGTAGGTCAAAGCTTGTTTAGAAGTGAAAACAAGAGGTGACGGGTGTCACGTTGTCAGTATGGCCTTATCTCATGGTAACTTTTCAGTATCACATACCACTTGTGCTGTCAATCGACCTTAACGTGAAACTATGTATGACTGGAATATGCATATTCTTACAAATAATACATTTAGAAGTATTCGTGTAAACATCTTGGCAAGAAAGGGAAATACGAAGCATAAATGGTTCAAAAGAAGGGAATATAAAGTTAGCCATTACTTTCTTTAACTTTTACTTTTTCATTCATTTTAATTTTCTTGTTAGGAGACATATTAATCTAGCTAGTAATATTTTCTTGATATTCTTGCATGATCTAAGTCTTCTGCGTTGATTTATTAACATAGCAATATCTAATGTATACTTAACAACTTGCACTATGTTTTGGTTTACAGAAAGTAAACGTACATCGGTAGTATTTGTATGGAGGAAATGACAAGACGAAAATACGCTGTCTTTCCCGCATGAAATTTTTTTTAGTTTTCATTTTGTTATTAAAACTGTTTTTTTCTACAAAAGCAAATGACCTATGACATTAGTATGTATGCAGATCAAATGTTTTTGCACTGATCACAGTCTAACAGTCGATTTTTTTTGTCCCAAAATTTAATGATGCTATTGTTCTACTCACCTGTACAATGGAATCTTCTTGCATTAAAGAAGAACAGAAATTATAATCGTATGGCGTATTTTACCAGTATTGGTAGCCTAATAATTCTAGAATGCAGTTTTAGTTTATATGCGAAATAAAAAAAAAAATCCAAAATCTCTCATTCGGCAAGTATTTATGTTTATCTCCCAAACAAATTTGTAACATGCCACTATATTGGCCGCTCACGTTATTATGAATACAACAATCTAAATTTCTTTATTAGTATATGCTCATTTATTTCTCCGTTAACTTTACATTGCAAGAATCGTTTAGTATTTACCGATATTGCACACATTCACACTGCACCCCGCGCGCTCAATTCAATAGAAATATTTTCTAACGTAGACAATTTATTTTATGAATAAACTAAAGCAGATATTAAATTATATTATATTTCTAAGCATATATGGACTGCGACATACCAGAAAATGTTTCATAGACTGACAAAACATGACAAAATATAAGTACAATTTTACATCCTGAATTTCTTCAAAAATATACTTTCGTAGGTCTGTAAATATGAATCACACTAGACATGTCATGCCTTCTCAAGGTTGATTACACATTTTGAAATTGTACTGTAACTTCGAGTATATTCCAAGTACAGTTAAATCCTCCTTACTGCACTCAAAAATGAAATAAAAAGCTTCTTTTCGACAATTGTAATGGAAAGTCTTCATAATTTTCCCACATTATGATCTGAATCATTCAATGACAGAACAAAGGCACGCAAGCCGATATCATTACACTTCAAAACGATTAAATTGGCAGACGCTGCTGGAATCCGATGCAAGTTACTTCATGTAGATAAATCCAGACCATAATAGAAAGATTGCGTTGAATCGGCAAAAATACCAAAACCTATTCATTCCAGATCAAATGGAAAAGTTGATGCAATGCGTACTCATTAACAATATTACTCCAAATTTCAATTTTAAGTAGACCAAACGCCATTTTCTTTCTAAACTTACGTCTAGCGCGCGACCAACTTCAAATTTATGTGGGCGGAGTTATGTGCTCATTAATAATGCAGTGTAATTATCCATCAACGTTTTATGTATTTAGTTTGGAATATGGCATACATTTAGTTACTTTTTTGTTTTAGTGTATTTGTATTGATATATTTATTTATTGTGAAGAATCAGAAAATGAGTATATAATAAAACGTTGACTGTATTTGTATGGAAAGATGAAATCGTTTTATCGAATAGATATACTGCACTCCCTAGGTCTTGCAGTATATCCATCCAAAACACTCGTTCATATTTTCCCATACAAATGCAAAATCCTATAATTATTTAATCGGCACGACGAATATGAGCGTTATGATGCCATGTATACAATTATCAGCAAATACGATAGAATTATGCTGATATATTAACAAACATTAAGTTGAACTTACCAACTTAAAGTCGAAAATTTCGTTATAGATCTGAAATCCTCCCAAAAAAATTGAAATATTGTTGCTTGACTTGGATACTATCGTAGACTGAGGTGTGGGTATCTGAGCATTTCTAGAACGTAAGATATACGTCATATGCAGCAATCAGTCTCTCCTCATGATTCTTAATAAGTCGCATTGTACTGGTGAAACATTGCAGGAAATGTGTGGGAATATGCTTGTGCCTGTTTTACATTCGGTAAAAAAATTTGTTGTTGTTCCAGACTTCCTTTTCTTTTTGTCTGCAGCTTAAGTAGCCAATGGGTGTGCTGGCCTTTAATATTTACAGTTCTCGGAATATTCTAAATGTACTTTTGGTACGAAAGTTGCTGCGAAGCAAAAATATATTAATTTAAAATTTACAATTGGTTTCACACTTCCATACACATGGCATGTACTGCGAGGAGTATATTATGTTAGTTATTTGTTTACTTTTTTTATCTGGTGGATTGTTTTTCTTCATCGTTCTTAGGTGTATCCAGCCCAAATAACATCGAAACAATTTAACATTTGTGAAGTTGCTTTTCACTGTCATAAATACATTGCTAGAAAAACAAATAGTTTAACAATCGTTTGCAATCATAATATATTGATGAAACTTTGTAGTTAGAACTTTTATACTTTTACTTACTGGGAGTCTCTCAAGGTAACAAAATAGCTACTCGAAAGAATAATTTCTTTTACGATTGCACTCTACTGATCAACATGAGCAGCAGAGAGGGTGAACCCGACTACTTTCACTCGAGTCCGCTACCACAAAATAAAGGTTCCTCTCTGCTGCTATAATTAACTGAAGATCTTAGGTCGTGCAGATTTAATTTTATAAATCCGAACGGAATAGCTTGTGCTCTTGAAAAGAAGCTTTTAACCTTGATCATATCTTTATCCCCTGAACACCAAGTATAATAAATATTTTGTACAGTATAATTATCTACTCCATTAAACACAAAAATAATATTCCAGTTATCTCTAATTATTTTAGGTATTTTTGTATATTGTTGTTTACCATAAATCACGTCAGTATTTTCATGTCTAACTCTAGGAAATATTTTAGCTGGATTTGATTGTTTGTCCAGCATCACATCATCATATACTACAAGATTATTAATGAATCGATCTAAGTTATCTACAGATGAGGCTTCATCAATATCGGTGACAAAAACCAATAATATAGTTACCGTCTTCATTTAATAATTGTGCATCTTGATTAAAATCTTTATGTACTTCATAACATCTTTGATTATCTACAGATGATACCACTTAATATAATGTGCCCCACTTCATCCACGGCATTTTCAGATTAAGTAATAATCGTGTTTTACCAGATCGAGATGGACCTATTATAATCATTCTGATATAATTTGGCAGTGCTGGATGGTGTCTTAATGGTTCTTGCTTTCGTGTAGCATAGAAGTCAATTATATCCATAAAATAAATAATATGAGTTTATATTGTGTTAAATGTAGAGTACCCACGTGCACTACTGGATTAACAACGGTAGTAACAAAAAAGAAAAGACGTGCTATTACAGGCAAATGTGCAAAATGTGGCATACAAAAATATAAATTTATCTTATAGACAAAGACAGGTGGAGATATAGCCACTTCAATATGTGGTGGTCTTGGATGGCCACAATTATTACAAGCTGATCCTGGCAAAGAATTTCTTGCTGAAGTATTATAGTTGATAAAAAGAACATAACGCTAAAATTAGACGAGGACATACGGGAATTCATCTTCAACAGGCAATCGTTGAACGATATAATAGAACACTTCTTGAACTGTTATTTAGATATCAATATGCAACGAAAATATCTGCTGACTTTAAGTCCGGTGAGAGATCTCATAAATGGATTGCAGGATTACCAAATGTGATATCTGAATTAAAAACTGAAATACTCGTACAACTTTCATGAAACCTTCTAATGCAATTGCAAACTAATATATACCAATATAAAACCATGAATCTTCCTCTCAACCAGTTTCAGGTAATGTAGCTGTAAGATATTTATATAAACTTGATGAACTTGAAGGTGGTTAAAAAGAGCAATTGATCCTACGTGAACGTGATTGTACGTGAACAATTACAAGTAATTCATGCAGATATACAATTACTACCACGTTCCCCCTTATGTAAATTAGCACCAGGGCGTCCAGCGCCACGACGTCGATTATATTCAAGACAGATCAGCATTACATTTTCACGTGTATGACCAAGATCACTATTAATTCTGTCTACGGTAAATTGTCTTGGATTATTATTCGAATATTGACATAAAATTGCTGTGTTACAGATTGCGCAATGATTATTCTATAATTGTTTTAGTGTTATAATAAATTCAGTGTCAATATCAGTCACACTTAGAGTTTTGTCACATTGCTTATAACCCGCTAGTTTTTTTCTTTATGGCACTAGAAGGGTCGTTAGTGATTTTGTCAGTTATCGCGTAATCTATAATAACCATATGTAGTTAAGATAATCCTCTGACGCGAGAAACTGCAAGATTTACTAAATCTAAATCTAACCATTCGATCCGATCACCTACATTCCAGATATTTGTATCAAAATTAGTTAATCCCTGTGACGAATGAATCGTTATAGCGTATCCTAACGTCTACGGCGATATATCCATACTCAATGCACTCTCAACATCATCTACAGCAACCAAAACAATATCATTCAGTGCAATATCTAGTATTCCACCACCAGGTATTTCAACTTCAATATTCTATCGTCGTGTGTCTGATAGGCGATAACATTGTTGTTGTTGTTGTTGTTGTTGTTGTTGGGCTTAACGCCATTTTCAGCACACGATAGGCTATACATGGCGGACAGGATTAATGGTGGAGGAAGAAACCGGTAAATCATCGGAAAGAATCACCGACCCACGAGAAGCTACTGGCAAGCTTTCTCACATATCCACATTCGCCGAATGCTAGACTCGAACACACGCAGACAGAGGTGAGATGGCAGTGATCCGTAACGGACAGCGCTTTTGACCACTCGACCACTCGGGGCCCCGATAGGCGATAACATAATGGTACAGGCAATTTGAAAACTTTTTTATTTAACGTAGATAATTTATTTGTAGTTCATCACGAACTGTCATTCTACTTGCGACAATCAAATCAACAGGTCTCCATAAATTCAAAATTCATTCATAGAAGTTTCTGGAATTACTTTACGCATTATCTCACATTGAATTTTATCTGTCCGTAGTCTGATTAACACATACAATACATCAATGGCGCTATGGTCATCATTTATTTCCTCATAATAATCTACATTATTCTTCAACCAATCATATGCAAACTGTCCAGTAAAGGGTTGTGTTTGAATATGATCGTCACACATAATAACAGCAGTATTCTTTGTTAATAGCCAATCAAGAAATATGTTTAATATTTATAACGACACCATGTCCACCTCGTCCCATATGATATACTTAGGTATATATTTTTCACCAATTCGCTCAGGAGACCGTGTGTCTCCCCACCATCTAACGAAACTATGATATGTACATGATTTTACTTTTCGTCCTTAATTTCTCTATCAAGTTTATTTGTATGTTTCAAAACAATTATGTCTGATTGGTTATTCAGAAATAACTTAATCGCAAGAGCTGTTGTACCTGACTCATCATATCCATTCAGGTAACAGTCTTATGTATAGCCGCAGTGTCGCATTCAGATGAAGCAGATGACTTTGATACTTGATTATTATTTTTGTTATATATATACCTTAATTTCAACATCGGCAGATTAAGAATAACTAAATATATTTTCTTGTTTTATTCTCTATGATCCACATTCACCATTACCGAGTAGCAGTTTTAATAAATCTTAATATTTTATGTATATAAAACAAGACCGTAGCAACTCTCACATCATAACGAGGAAATTTATTTATCATCGACAGTAGATTTATCGAAATATAGGCTAGCTTTAAAGTTCTTAAATGAGTAAACTACGGTGAGTCGCCATAGAATTAGCTCACATTTGTGCCTAGTTTGGTTCGATCTGATAAATAAGCACTACACTACACCCGTTTATAATTGTGTTTTTCTTCGCTGTATCAGTTATTATAAAATCTAGTTCAACGTAGTCCATGATCAATATTTACAGTGTCGTTTATAATCGTATTAACTACCTTGAACAATCTTATCGATTAACCTTCTACGAAGATCTTCTGCATGTTTTTCGTCGGGAGTGTCCCTGTATATACATGTATTATTTGTAATTTTAATAATGTCATCTTCATTAAGATCAGGAAATTCTTTCCTGGCATCACCAATATCAAATCTATCCGGTTCTGGTAACCAAACGTGCTTATATGGACTATATTATAACATTGCTTCCTTTACCCTCAAAGATATTACAATCCTAGCATCAAGCATATATCGCAATAGTACTATTGAAATCCAACATTTTTCTGAAAAATGTTTTCCAAACCAAGCATAAGTAATCGGATGGAGTTTTTCCGTAAACTCGAATGATTTTACACAGGCGAATCCGGCTAAGTCGAACTCTTGTAAGGATCCGTTTATCGCAAGTCTAGTTATCTCATGTGATGCATGTCCAAATCTCTTAAAATATTTAGAACATTCTCCATATCCAAGAAAACTCCCAGGATGACATGCTACCATATTAATTCAGATAACGTCACTATGTTCGTATTTAGTATTCCATAATCCACCGTGCCCATATTCTATACAACTTTTCTGTGCATCTTCAAGCAATTCTGATCATGTAGCCTTCATTATTTTTTTCTACTGAGCGACATGGGTAGCAATCGATGGTACGGTAAAACAATTATTCAGTAATTGTCTAACTTTGACATCGTCAAAAGTATATTTCAAAGCAAAAGTTATCAATTCTTCATAAAGAGATTCGGTACGATAAATATCGCCATTAGGTCATACAAACTGATCGTAAAAATCTTATTCTGAATTTTAAATAACCAAACAGATACAGGATCACTTTTATTGATATTTTTGATAAAATCAAATATATGACCATTATACAATTTAACCGTTCTGTCTCGTGAAAACATTGTTACAGCATTAGTCCATGCATGTGCATTATGATCAATGACTGTTATAGGGTTTCCATTTTAGCATATATTTTGGTTTGTAAAATGTCTCTCCGGTTAGTGTTTTTACTGTTTATGAAAATCTTAATTTCTTTTCTAGCTCAACAATATCTTTACTAGATGTTCTAGTGTATATAACTGTTTTGCCCATTAATTTATTTTTACATCGTAAATCTGTTAAACTATTGCCACGTAAGTTGTGATCGCATTTGTGAAATGGTCTGTAACCCGTTCAGCTACGCATTTTATTGTCGACTCTAACAGTCTCATCGATTTTAGACCAGATTTATAGTATAGCGTGTATATTGAGTTCACAACCACAGTAACAGGATATGCACGTTCATAATATGGTTTATCAACATGGGTTAATACTTCTGGTTTGAAATTTGTATCCCTTAGAAAGGAACATTATTTCCTGAATGAACGTATGCTTATCACGGATGATCCAATCATCTTCTCCCTTGTTCATAATAAATTTTATTAAAATAAACTATTTCCTGTTATCATCAAGATGATTAATAATTACTTTTCCTCGTCCGTCATTTTTCATAATGACATCATTTCCAACTCTGAATGTTGACAAAACATGACCAATGCCTCTATTACGAAATTCCTTCTTTGTTTCAAGAATACGCTTTGCTATTTCCATATTTGTCAGTGCCAGAGCCTGCATCGAATTACTAAATTTGTATCCAGAACACCCATCAAGATCACATCGTCTGTTTGGTGATAAGTTTAGAGAATCGATCTTAAATATATCATTGATATTTATAATTAAGGCAAATATCAAAATTGAATTTTAGCTGATATATACTGATTCAAACAATGAATAAGTGCAGTTTTGTATTTAATACAAAGGAAAATAAAACTATGTATCATATAGATTCATCTTTAATGTTTACTTTGAGTCGTTAAAGAGGGACTTGTAGTTGCTCACGTTGATGGGAATCCCCAGTATAATCATTTATCTAACCTGCAAACTATTACAGAGTCATACTTCCAAACGTGGAAATACAGGAAGATGTAAAGTTTTCGGAAAGAGAGCCATTAAATCCAATAATGCAGAAACATGCCAATAAATAACGTTTCCATCAATAAAATTAGCAGACAAATATTCTAGCACACATCCACAACAGATACAATTTGTCGCAAATAAGATATACAAATTTGCATTTTCAATACAATATAATCAGCAGATAATACTTGAATATGTCAATTAACACTGCATTCTTAACTCAAACTAACAAGAAATACCAGAATAATAAAAATAGTATTATCTGATTCAGAATAAGTTTTTACTGTATATAGTTCGACTATGTCAATTTTGAAAGGGGTTTGGTTTAGCCACAACTTCAGTCACGGGTCAAACTTCACTGTTGCTGATATTAGGGGCACTTTCGATTTTGACAGAATCAAATAACATAATCTCTCTCATCTGTATTACACGATTATCCATAATCATTCTTCTTTCGTACTCGTGAGACAATACATTTCTTATTTTTTCCATTGAACGTGCAAGAGGTGAAAATAGCTTCACCTATGTGTCGACTACCATTGTCAAGGATTCTAACATAGATGGATAAATTATTGAGTTAATTTCTTAAGATTCCAGATTCTTTTTAAATGGATAAGTTGTTCGATATTCTGGGAGTTTTATAACTTTTAACATCTGTGACGAAATCAGATGGTTATGGTTAAGGTGGACCTTTATAAACAGGTGCAATTTAAGGCCATCTTATTACTGATTTAATTGCACTTTGATAAATGTTTACAGCATAATCAGGAGAGTTTATTTCAATCACCAACGAAAATGTTGATTCAAGAAAAGTGATTGTTATTTTTGATTCTGTAATAGATTTAATACTGCGCTGGAATTCATCATTGATTTATCTTATTTGAGAACTGTCCGTTGGAATACTAACTACTTGCCAATCAGGAGTTCCATCAGGTTTATTCATATTTGCAAATACTAATGAACTTATTTGGTTGTAGTCTACAGAACGGATTTGATCTACTGTTAGGCCAGCTGCAATAATCCCGCGATTGTGCTAATGCTACTTATTTTACAGGATTTGCGGTTGGAATGTTAACGTTGAACTCAGAATTGTTTGAACTTAATGAAATCAAAACAGTTTTTTGTCGGAATTGTATTAGTGACGATCCGTTGTAATAATTCTCCCTACACAGTCACTGAACGATGATCGGACGCTGACATTATTATTCTTATTATTTAATTCTCCATTTTTGCCATGGATATTGTGAGTGCCAAAGTCACTAGAATTACTAGCAAATCTGAATAATTCATCATAGTTATTCATTATCGTCGCGAACTCCTAATCAGATATCTTACGATCACTGTACAAAATATGCAAGGTTAATTTAGAATAGGCGGCTGTTGCTGTGTCTAATGTTTTTATATACTTGCGTAATTTATCATAGATATATGTAGCTATCTTCTTGGCGATAATACTGAAAATACATGTAATAGTCATTGAAGTTGAAACGATAATTGTTATAAATGAAAGCGCTGTCATTGTTATCGTTGATATTAATCTGGCTCCAGCAACAATAGCAGAAACTGAGTAAACAATTATATCAATGAAAACCATAAGTCTGCAATATTGTTTTTTACTTTTACTGTATAATCGTCAATGATATTTTTTAATTTGGTCAGACATTCACATACTTGATTGTATCTGTGACTTTGAACTCTGTCACCACTAACTTTGTTACTAAGATTTGATTCATTATTATAATATGATGTTAAGTAATAATTAAGGAGTTTAGCTACGAATTCCAGACACCACCAGTAACGTGTAGAGGTTATTTTCGTTGATTGCAAAGTAAATGTTTCTTTAATGTTCTTATTTAGTATAAACAGTAGAGGAATTTGATATACATTTAGTAATGATTATGTGGCCTCAGTAATTTCATAATCATGCATGGAGAGCCAGTAGAACCTAGGTACTTCTGCGATATATTCCAGAGTGTTATTTTGTAGTGTCCATTTTGATGATTCTGATGCTACTATGTAGACTGTTTTGTCATGTGATTGCAAGGAATTCCACTGACAATATCGTAATATCAGCGACCTTTATGTCAACGGTTGGTGGACTTCCAAAAAATTAATTTAGGGTTATGTTTATGTTCCTAAGAAAATTCAAGAATATTTGTACATTATTAGAAAAATCAGTATTGCGTATGGTCATTCCGTTATTAATTGTTGTTGCTGAAATTTCCTTAGCATCGACTTATTGTGTCGTTGCAGCATCAAAATCCGATTCTGGTGGTCTGAGATTGTTAATGCCACTATTATTCATGTTGACAAATGTACTCATTATACCAGTGTTGGCAAATACATACTTAGGTTCTTGATCGTCTGCATAATGTTTGTTGCATCTGCGGTTGGGTTTCCAAAGACTCTAGTTTTATTTGTATTCATAATATCATAATAATAATAACCGTAAAATGAATCACAAACCTTCTTGATGTAATCGTTAACTGACTTACCGAAATCTTGTATTTTACCCTGATCAGTGAAATTAACGATATTATCAGTAAGTGCGGTAGAAATTGGTATGGATAAATCTGGTAGTTGCATATTACTTGTTTTTAATCATCCATGTTTATCCTGAAAAATATCATTTTGATCCACACTTGTAATATTTAACAAATCATCAATCTCATTTCTGAGCTGATCAAGAGTTGCATATTTAGATAATACACCTTGCTTCTGAACTTTACCACGATAGATCTTCCGAAAATATCTACCATTATATTAACTAATATTAGTCTGTTTAAATGTGACAACGTGGTATAGTCATGCACAACTTTACGATGTGGTTTTGTTGATTTTGATACGGTATCAATTACATTAAGTAATTCACGACCACATATTGGTGGATCAGTTGATTTCTGTGTTGGTAATGTTGAATACCAGATTGGAGAGCTTTGCATGCTGCTAATATGTTCTAAACATTTTGTTGGTGGCGATTGTCCATATGAATCAAAATTTACAATTTCACTTGGATCAATTACATATCCAACCCAATGCGTGCCTTGGCCAGAGATTTTATCGATATTAATAATCCCTGTTTCAATATTGTTCGGTTGTTTTGGCAATTGATCACGCATAAAACACATCTGAAGTTTTTTATTTTTAGCTATTTAACAGCATCAAGTAAATCAAAATTGCACATAGGCGATATAAGTAGACTGTTTCTGGTAATTTCAGGCACTTTCCGTACCATGAATATGGGGCCCTGGCAATCTTGGACCACTTCTCTGTTTTGAAGGTTTTTATTCCCTGTCAGGTTGCTTACTTTAATGCCATTCCAGCAGCCGTTCCAACAACGCCTAAATCAAGCGCTTTTGCAATAGTTGGGGCTGTATTGGCTATTAATGCTTGTATAGCTGCAAGACGTGGACATATACCACTCGTTTTACCGATATCTTTAATAGCACACCCAAAAAGATAAGTTTTACAACTTTATTTGTATTTGTATTTTTGGCTTCATTGAAGTTTCTAAACTGACGTTCTGATGACGATAATTTAATTGCACCTCTCATTTTGTCTTTCTTTAGCGATATATTTGATTCCAATTATTTTTTATGCTGATTGAAGCTTATTAATCTGACCAGGAGATAGACAGACATTAACGTGATTGTATGAATTATAATATTACTAGCGATCTAATTACATATTTTCCACTGGAGCATCAATAACTCTCATTCGTCCTCCAACACCTTTAAGTAACATCAATTTATCGCTGAGTATAACATTAAATGTTCATTGCTCTCTATTAACACGAGCTCGAAAATGTATATCGACAACAGATTGTCTGGTTAAATCTAAATGTTCGAGCGAAAGATAATAAAACAGATATAATATTGTAGAATCTAAATGTCATATTTGTAAACCAGTATGAATGTTTTGATCACGCCCCATAAACGACATAAGACCTGATATGCACTTGCTATATGATTGTGATCGAAATTTAATAATGTATCTTCGGATGGTTCTTGATGTCCATTTGACCTTTATGAAACCTCAGAAAAACCAAGATTGTCATATATCATAATACTGTGTAAATGCGTGTTTACTCGTGCAGCATCTTGGAATGTAATAAATATATGACTTGCTGCAAAAACATCTCGGTGAGATGCTTTTTGCCATGTAAATAATTCGTTAATGTTACTTTGGATGGAATATATGGTCATCGATAACCATGATAACATTGATTTACCACCTTGATTCATAAAGAGAGTAACCAATCTTCATATAATGTTGGAGTCATTATCGACATCCACAATGAAAGGTTTGTAAGAATTACCCTACCAGCATCACCAGCAGGTCGCCATATTGCATCATCATATGTAGTCTTTCGTACTAGTACAACTGTATGTTTGACTACAAAATCAAAAGATATGTGACAGTGGAACGGAACATGAAAATGCTCTTATATTATCCTTTAACATTGCTCGACGTTATCTAGATGCTAAGTTGAAATCTGGATCTACATTACTAATCATACTTTGTACATCGGCATTGGCATTTGCGGCAAAATTTAATGGTCATCCTACTTCATACTGCTTATACTCTGGAGAATTATAAGTATCTTTCATGAGCATCATTGATTGACCAGCTGATCTTGAATAACCATCGCTGTATTTTGCAAGACCAAGTATTGTTATAGCAATGTCAACGTCGTACTAAATTGATTCAATATTTTCCGTCAATCATACACGTAGCGCTGTCAAATAACACCATAATACCATTATTAACATAACCAACATTGACATCAGAGGCTTATTCAGTATTATATGTTTTTTTTATAATTTCACATTCGACCTCAGTAAATGCTTCAGCGGGTAAAAAATATCTACTTCGATCCTGAACTTTTAGTTCAATTCTTCCACTTTGATCTGAAATTCATGAATCATGAAAAGAATATTGATAATCACACGTGCGTCCATGTCGACTGCGGGATCATATATACGATTGAAATCTTTATTTTGTTTACATTCATCTAACATGAAGACCACATCGGCAAGTGAGACCACTTCTTAATTTTTTTTTTCTGATAATGGTACATCGGTCAACTATGCTAGTTTTATATTAGCAGGTTGTTGTATTATTTTACTAATATTCGCAAGCATTATTTCAGTGCTAGCTAGTTTCACTGGTGGCTGAGGTTATCGTCATATTAATCGTGCTAGTCTATTCTTGATTGCTGAGAATGCTTTACTAGCAAGATTACCAACAGCGCTAATACCTTTTTCACGAACAATATCAAAAGCTTTCATTCAAGATTGCTTTGCAATTGGTATTGCTTTGGGGGCTATTCTTCTAAACAGACCTGGAATAACATCACCTAGTCCACCTGTGTAGGTTGTTTTGTATACTGGTAATCGAGAGTTTATTACCCTGACAATAGTTTGTCTACGTTGTGTACTATTTGCGATCATTTTATTATAGTCATTATATTTAATTACATACTAAGTCCAGTGACTTGGTCAATATGGTAGACATCTGCGATTTCATTAATGAGAGACCTATACACATTTATATCTATGACATTACCTGTAAATAATATTTTATAAATATTTGCTGCTTCATTAGTTATTTCTGGGGATTTATTACCAACTAGTTTTCTTCCAATAAGGATTTCTAGTCGATTGACATCAGCAAAGACGTTATTAGGACATGGAGTAATAAGACCATTTCCTTGAATAGTACGACCGTGTCCAGATGAGTTGCTAGATGAGATGTCTGACTGCAAATATTCTCCTTTTTCTTCCTCACCTGCTGTTTGGACTAGTTGTTGTTGTTTTGTGGTTGTGGAGATTGCTGTCGTAGTGGTGGTAGCAATTGTCGCAATTGTTGTTTCTGATGATACTTGTTTTAGCAGTGGTGGTAGCAGTGGTGATCGTGGTAATTTAAATCGTGGATGTTTTGTGGTTTTGGAGATTGTGGCAATTGTAGAAATGGTAATACTTGTTATGCAATATAGTAATCTTTCTTAATTTTATAATCAAAATATTTTGGACCGTTTTTGTTTCGAGTTTGATTAACGTTATAGTATATTCAATATATATTTTTCTACCAGGAATCCTCACTTTCGGTAACTTCTCGCAGCAATTTTGTAGAATTTTAGATCTTAGGTTTTTATGATAAGATTAATAGCGTCTTCATTAAACTTATTAACCAAATTAAACCTGGCTCTTGCTTCTGATTCTTTTTCTGGTTTCGGTATATGATCTTTTACATCACTTACTCTGCACGAGTTCGATCAATATCTTCAAGTATTTCTTACATTGGTGGAGCAGCAGCTATTTCGGCTTGAAGTTATCAAAGAATCTTTTTTGTTTTCTTAGTTGTTTCCTCTTTCTCCAGCTGCTTCAGCGGTTCTCCAACTTTGGAAGAATATATTTAGTTGCCTCAGTGATAGGTTTAAATAATTGTTTAGTAGCCTCTTCAAATTCAACATGAGATTCCAGACGTGATTGTAGTTCTTGCCTAACTGTATCACGAACAAGTACGTATCTTTTAATTACTTCTGGTCGCTCTCGAGCCAATTTAGCTGAACGTGGTTCTAAAATATATTCTTATATTTAATATTATTTATAATGAATGTTTAATTTACAACAGCTGAGAGGCTGAACGACCTCAAATATTGAGTGACCCGTCAAGTAAACGATATCGCATATAAATTTGAAGAAAAAATATGTCAACGATGGAATAACAAAACTGAGCTAGCCCCAAAGATTTATTATCCGTTCTCAACCGCATAGAAATAGTCTCTGTTAGAGGCTTCAGTTTAACGTTATTGACCTTTTCTTAGCCTTCGTAGGAACCTTTATTTTCGGGTAAAGGATTCAAGCAAAACGTTATAGGGTTCACCCTCTCTACTGCTATAAGTTTTGCGAGATGGTTAAATGAGTATACTACATGATCATATTAAAGCTGTATGGCGTTTTTAATGGAACATATTTGAACATATTTAATTTGAAATAGCACTTTGAAACATAAACAATTAATCTAATGCATAATGATTGACTGTATGTCTAAAAAATAAAATTAATTGTTATTAAGCTGCTTAAAAACTTTATGGACATTTCGAGAATCGATTTTGATGAAAATATCGATAAGACTTACTAAATTAAACTTTCACGAGCTTTCATTAGTCTCCGTTGAACATTGTATGTATGTATGTATGTATGTATGTATGTATGTATGTATGTATGTATGTATGTATGTATGTATGTATGTATGTATGTATGTATGTATGTATGTATGTATGTATGTATGTATGTATGTATGTATGTATGTATGTATGTATGTATGTATGTATGTATGTATGTATGTATGTATGTATGTATGTGTGTGTGTGCGTGCGTGTGACATTAAATCACCTGTTGATGTTCTGTTTATTTTAGCATACAGTCATAAACGTTTCAAGACATTTTAGAACATTTTTATTTATGATTACACATATGTGCAAGCATATAATAATTTAAAACAAGTCAATGTGTCCATGTGCCTCTTGCAGAGACTAAATTATTTGTTCATTATGACTAATCTGGAATAAAACATAACAACAATCGCATAGAATTAACATAATTTCGTCTAACCGTCAAAATATGTGTATATCAATGTAAAACCCAAGAATAAGTTTCACATGTAATTAGATATATTTTTTTTCAATATTTATGATTTAATGAACAAAACATAATAGGATGAAAGGATTGATATCTTGCATCTGTGCACAGAAATAATGTTAAACAATAAAACTTTTTCTAGACAGAGCACGATTCGACTGACGTCTGTTGTCCTTAATGGTTCCTTCAAGCAACGAATTTCAGTAAACTACTATAGTGTCTGAATAAGTAAAAACGTGTAAAGGTGCATTGTTTAACATTGAGTCTAATTGATTTAATAATTTAATCATGGTTTATACTCTAGAATTTTTTGTACCTTTTATTACATAACAAACTAATAGCAAATATATCAATGGTTAATAACGGTAAGCAAATCATTTTAATATAAACGGAATCGTGTTCGGGAAAATCTCGGAATTCGTTATCTACATTAAGGACATGCACATATCTAAAAGTCTATTTGTTTTGCCAACTCGTAATCTAACCTAATTGCAGAGTCTTCAGTACCACAATTGTTCTCTTCCGTTGCAGATTTTTGTTTGCTTCTTGTGTCAGTTCTATTCAATAATTGTTCATTGTTGCCCTGAAGAACAACAGTGTACTGTTGGTCTTTGCACCTGGGCGTGTCATATATGTCACCAATCTTAAACGCGATGTAGTAATCAGACAAAGATACGGCTTTAACGTCTTGTAGTGATGGATTTGGTGAAGATATTTCATAATTCCTATCACGAATAGGACATACTTTATTTTCAACATTAAGGGATTGGATATTTGTTTCAAATGTTTTAGACCCCTCCTCAGATTTAGGTATGGTTCGCATACTTTCAGCCTCTCCATTTCTAGATGATTTTATAGTGTTATCAATGTGGATGTGATTGTATAAATCGTGTTCTACTACAGTACTTATTTTATCTTGGATCTGTCTGAGTTGAGGTCAACATGGGAATAGTTATCAGCAACACGAGTTTCATCAGTTAGTATTACCTTGTTGGAGGACTCATTGCTCTGTGAGTTTTTTCTTGCAAATTGACCATGGGAATATACATTTGTAGTTGTTGCGGAGGTAGGTTTTGATAGTTTTGATACATGGGAATACGCATCATCAACATTCGTTACTTCTATTACCGATACCTGGGCGTGTCATATATGTCACCAATCTTAAACGCGATGTAGTTATCAGACAAAGATACGGCTTTAATGTCTTGTAGTGATGGATTTGGTGAAGATATTTCATACGTCCTATCACGAATGGGGCATACTTTATTTTCAACATTGAGGGATTGGATATTTATTTTGAATGTCTTAGACCCCTCATCAGATTTAGGTATGGTTCGCATACTTTCAGCCTCTCCATTTCTAGATGCTTTTATAGTGTTATCAATGTGGATGTGATTGTATAAATCGTGTTCTACTACAGTACTTATTTTATCTTGGATCTGTCTGAGTTGAGGTCAACATGGGAATAGTTATCAGCAACACGAGGTTCATCAGTTAGTATTACCTTGTTGGAGGACTCATTGCTCTGTGAGTTTTTTCTTGCAAATTGACCATGGGAATATACATTTGTAGTTGTTGCGGAGGTAGGTTTTGATAGTCTTGATACATGGGAATACGCATCATCAACATTCGTTACTTCTATTACCGATACAGAGTCATAGTTTGGCATCTTTACTGCACCTTTCTTCCCAAACTCAATTCTGTTATATTCATCAATTGGACCGGTTCTTCCATTTTTCTTTTCATCTTTATGAATTGCACTATATTCTTTTTCTTTCTTAGCAGATATGGAAGACACTGATATAGATTCGTCATTTATCTCATCATAATTTGAGGTTTCAACATTTTCAAAGTTATGGGGTGAGTGTCTCTTACTCGAAAACTCATGATTTATCGGATCGTTAGGGAGAACTTCCTTGGATGAGTCGTCCCTTGCAGGTTTCTTGCACCTTCTGAATATATAAATGTAATATTAGAAAATAGGTCCTTCATATATATATATATATATATATATATATATATATATATATATATATATATATATATATATATATATATATATATATATATATGTATATATATATGTATATATATATGTATATATATATATGTATATATATGTATGTATATATATATATGTGTGTGTGTATATATATATATATATATATATATATATATATATATATATATATATATATATATATATATATATATATGTATATATATATATATATATATATATATATATATATATATATATACATACATATATATATATATATATATATATATATATATATATATATATATATATATATATATATATATATATATATATATATATATATATATATATATATATACGCGTGTGTGTGTTAGGTCAATGCAAATAGAAATATTTATTTTTTTGTTTTGCTGACCATAACTTAATATATTAGTTTTAGTCAATTTACCATTATACATTTGCTTGTTTATTTTCTTGATTGATGTTGTTAAGTGAATTTTCGGAGGGATGGATGTTTCCAGACAATATATCTCCCATATAGAGAGTACTGATGCTGGTTCAAAATGTTACTAAGCACATCCTTCATCTCAATCAAAAACATAGCTAAAATTGATTTGCCCTAATCATTTTATAAACGCTAATGTAATTGCTACAAGGTGCTATGTTATTAACGTTAACGCTTTTAGCACAATGATTGTATGAGTTTCATAAACTAAAAGCTGACAATGTTTATTGAATTTTTATCTCTCAGATATTTGCTTATTGCAAATAGCACATTTGTGTGTATATTTGTATGTGTGCGTGTGCTAGTGTATTTATGCTGCGATCTAATCTCATTTTGAATTTTCCATAGTATGTTCGATTTCATTGTAGAATATGTGCGTGGCATGTGTTATATAATGTACTGATCGAGACAAAACGTTAAACTAACAGTATGATGATCATTTCTAATCGTTGGTGCATGTTAAATTGTTAACTTTTAAACAAGACTGAACTTCACTAATTTAGTTTTTTTCGTCTTGCGATACAAAGTGACAATGTTTATGATCATCGATATCTTAAATGTTTAAGAGTTTGTATATTTTTACCCAATCTATTATATCAATAAATTCTCAAGGGAGAATTTTCCATTAGTTTGCCAGTCATAACTCTAAACGTTTTTCATTAACACCTTTTATCCATCGTCAAGAGAACAAATATAAGTAAAAATATGTACATACTAAAGTGTGCCTTTTCTGTATCAATGGGTGCTTCTGCGTTTTTTTTTTAAAGCAAATATTTTAGTGGAATGTACAAAACTTTTCCTTTCTTCCTTTCGTACCTCCTATGTAATACAAATCCTGATACCAATATTGCAGTCAACACAAGTACTGTCGCAACCACGACAAAAATTATGATGAGATGAATAGACTGTCCATCCTCGCCTGAAAGAAACAGTTAATGAAATTATTTATGGAAATATGACCATTCCCAATATTAAATTAGCATATCCATCAATCTCGTCTTCTATTAAGGAATTTTATTTTATAGTAAAACTATACAAAATAAAAGAATTCTAAAATAGAGGGCCTAGTGCACATTTTCGTCCGATATACACAAACATCATCATAATTATTTATTTATTTATTTCTATCACTCATGTTGTACAGCAGGTTTTTATACAGTTCATATGATATTCACACAGTTAAAGATTAATACACACTTTAAACACCAACTGTACTAAAAGCAATCGTAGAAGAACTACTTTTGGTCTTGCTTGATGATCAAGCATCCAGGAGGGGAATGTCAAACAAGGTGTATAAAAACTAATTTAACAGTCAAATGTAGGTTGAATGGTCAGCAACTGAGTAAGTAATCACATAGGAAAGAAACTCTACATAGACGTGGACTTTTCTACTTCCTTGCATGGTCCAAATTACTTAGGAATTTTACTTAGTATTCATAGTTAACAATCTTACAAAATTCTGTTTGAAAATACAAGAGAAGGAACTATTAAATTAAGCTCTCCGCATCTACGAAATTCAGTATAATTTCCTTGATCTGCATTACCAATTTCATTTTATCTTATATCATACAGGACAATCTAATTATTTAGAAGGACAAGAAAACAACACACATTCATAAATATAATGCAATTAATCAATTAAATTTTCGAAGCTATATAACAAACATATGTGATAGTTCCATAGATGTTAACGAAAGGAAAACATTCAATATTTAGTTCGGTTTACTCATTTGAATCTGTGTCTACTAAATTTGTTGAAATAATAATATATATTAACTTTATGCTTCCAACCTCTCGGAAGTAACTATTAGTGTGCAATTGAAGCCAGATAATTCGAAATTTGCAGATGGACCCATTCATTTGTCGCGTGACTGATCTCGTTCAAGATTATACAACTCAAAGCCTGTGTCTGAGATTGGACCTCGGAATTCAATGCACCTTTGCAAATCAATTTCAATAGTCGTAGTACTAGCAGCATTAATTAAAATAATATATCGATCTGCACCTGATATCTGAAGTTAACATATTTATTAAGAATTTGATGCAAATAGTAAATAAAATTGATGTATCAAGCCTTTGAAATTAAAAAATTAAATTATTATCCTTACCATTCAATGAAGTTGATATTAAGGCAGTACTTGATTGTTTGTTTGACGAAGTAAGTCCACTTGTGGGCAGAGACGTAGTTGATGTCACAAGTGTGCTCGAAGTAGTTGTTGATGTTCCAGTTTGCCTTGTTGTTGTATCTAAAATGTATACAGCCTTAGATCATGATTTCATGGAAATTTTATATTATCGATTTGCATTCCTTCCTTGGAATTGTTACAATGCAAAACGTATTTACAAAATTAACACAGTACTTTTCCCTCAACAATAGTTCCTTCATCTGACTCTTAAAATGATAACAACAACAACAACAACAACAACAACAACAATAATAATAATAATAATAATAATAATAATAATAATAATAATAATAATAATAATAATGATAATAATAAGGTTTTGTAGCGCATTGCGAAATTAATAGATTTGCATTTAAACTCTTTGCCTACGAAAGAGTTTTCTTATAGTAGAGATAATATTTCTTCCCCCCACCAAACAAATTAAACTCCTTCAAAATTTCATTCTGCTTATAGTAGCCTTTACACTAGCTTTTAACATGACCATAGTATAGCTTGTTGTAGAAATTACGTGCTCATTTGATAATCCGGAACCAAATCTACTGTACGTCATTTTAAATATAATGAAATTTGTGTTTGAGAAAGCAATTTTAACTAAAAATATTATCTCCAAACATGGGTAAATTAATGGGAAAGAGTTTTGCTATGTCGTTCATCTAGCTGAAATTATATATTATTTTATACGTCAGGTTTATTCGTGACATATTCTTCATTGGACCCATTCGAAAAAGGTCTAAATGAGTATAATAATTTGATGAATAATCACCATTCTTTAGCTACAATTGAAACAAAAATTAGCAACGAAAGTGTAGACATGTTTAGCTGTTACAATCTTCAGGAGGAAAATCGCAATACTTATCAAAATTTTAAGGAAACAATCGCTCGTAAATTGCTATGTGATACTAGTTTCCGTCCATGGCATACGTTCAGGAGTTTTATTAAATCTATATTACTAAAAATTTACTGGATTTGCAGCAACGAAGAAGATTTTTATGAGGTATATTTTTCAGTGGAATGCATGCGAAAATTTTATAAATGAGTGCATCCATCACTTCAAAGTCATGAACCTTAGTAAATAGAAAACATATGCATTAAGCAAACTAATAATCAAAGCCAATAGAAATCGCAATTTCCAATCATTGTTCATTTGAATATATGAATCTAAGCAAGGAGATAATTTTACAAAGTTCAGAAGCATTCGAACATGCACATATGTCACAAATACATAACGATTGTTTTTTTTTAATTATTATGTGGCACATAAATGTGTTTTATATAATGTATTGTTTGAACTGCTACAAGCAGAATGTGTGGGGACACCGACAGAAATGTACTCGCCATGACGTAGGAGCATGTTTGTGACATTCGCATGCAAAGACGAATCATAAAGCATCTATCTTTCTGAATATTTAGAAGAAAATAAAATCAACACGCTTTGCGAATGATTGCAATTTAGCATAATATCTACTGTTGAAAATCGGATAGAATATGATCTATTTAAACATGACTATAATGATGTAGATTCGACCATCTTCTTTTTAATTTTAAATATGGGTAAATGTAAATAACTTACCGAATTTTTTATTATTTTACTTCTAATTGTATGTTACTGTGTGAATAACAAGCAAGTTGAAAGAAGTATTTATATGAATTTGTGACGGCTCAAAAAGGATGCGTTTACTTTAACGTCACTGTCTTCTACTAGTCGTCTTGGTTTAAATCGCTAGGTTTCAATGTTTATTCCATTTGGGTATTGTGATCAATTCCAGGAAGTGTTACATCACTGACAGTATGGTCAAAAGAAGAGAAGTATTCTGCAGCTGTAAGTCTTTACAGCTTATTTGTCATCCAATGAGATCTGCGAAGATTTATCTTTTTGTGTGACTTTCAGTTTCTCCGACATATAAAAGGCTACAGATCTTTAATGCGATAAGATAAATTACATTCTCTGTTTTGCACGTTATGATTGGACCATATATGTTCAGCTTTTTACTAATCACTGTGCTGGAAAAAAATGCTGGTCTCTATTAAATGTTGACATGTTTCGCACCTTCTATCCCCAGTGGTGTCAAATTTACTAAGTTGGTCTTGGTAAGTGATTAACATGATTTTTATGTTCATTTATAAATGAGTGCATCCATCACTTCAGTGATTCTGTCCGTATGCAAATTTTAACAATAACTAAAATCATTGTTGTTCATCTTTCCTGGTGTTATAATTTAATATAAAGAAAATGTTGTTGCTTACGTGGATCTTCTAAATTTATATATATATATATATATATATATATATATATATATATATATATATATATATATATATATATATATATATATAACGTATTGGAAATATCTTTTGAAAGTAACATATTTAATGCAGATTTGATGGACGACATTTTAATATGAATCGCAATAGCTTCAATAATCCGTTTCAGTTCTCCAAATTTTTTTCACAAACACAAGACTCCATTTGATTGACTGTCGATTAAAAATACTCCATTGAAAAGAACAGAAAATAAACTAATTTGACTTTATATGAAATATATATATATGTTATTCAGATCTGCATATTTAAAATATGTTCACATGCTTCAATATAGCGTGATATATCAACAGTTGCAAAATGTATACGCCTTAATATTGATTTGAAACAGTATAATGCGCTTGAAACATATTACTGACGCAATCACATTCTTTCAAGTTTGTTACTTCAATATAACAAAGCATATATTAATACAGAAAAGCAGAGCGAGACAAAATTACCTGCACCACATTCGTAATCCACCTTTATGTAATCTGTCTTTTTCCGACTACAATTTTCAGTTTCAATACTGACTTCCTGATAAGAAATATTACAACGCGTGCGTAAGTAGCAGCTTTGATTTAAAACTGATAAATTCGGATATGGCTCCAAGCAGTCATCGGTATTGTACATACAATAGCCAATACATGGACTGGCACCTTGTCCGCAGTTCTTCGTCTTAATACCGTACCAGCTGTTAATCACTATAATGAGTGAAGATGTACAGTCAAGATGTGCGTTATGACCAGAGCAAGCATATTCTATTTTAGTTTCTGTGTTTGCTTTACCTGCAAAATATAATTACATTTTATTTAATATCTCTATCTGATCTCTAATTATCTATACATTTATCTATCTTTTTATCTACCTATATATCTATCATAACTATCAATTTATCAATCGATCAATCTCTCTCATATATATATATATATATATATATATATATATATATATATATATATATATATATATATATATATATATATATATATATATATATAGATGCAATAAACTGACGACGAACAGTACGAAACTAGTAACTAACTAGCCTAAGCGCTTTCGACTCTTAATGAGTCTTTTTCAAAGGCAAATACAAAACATAGTTACGACAAACAAATAAACACAAAAACGTTGCGTTTGTAAACCTCTACATTTCTATCTTCACATGTGTTAAAACTATAAATACAACCAGCTTGTATAGACTAGTTGCGGAAACTGAAAACGTTGTATAATTCCCTAAAAGTCTACAAGCCAAAGCGACATCTATTTTTATTTTGTGTACATATGTAACGCAGATTATATCCCGGATATTTGGTTCTATACCGGTTATTCTTATAGTAAAAATTGAAGGATAAGAAGATTTAGAAAATGTTAAATTCTACTAGTGCATAGTTTTCATTTTCTAGTCTTCTTGGTTTAGACCGCTTGGTTTCAATGTTCTAAGGCGGCGTATCCAGTATGATTCCTTTTCCTTCCTGGTTTCGGAACTCCAGCTGTGGTTGTTGGCAATAGCGATAAGTATTATATCACTGAAAGTGTGGCCAGGGGAGGAGAAGTGTTCTGCGACCGGGCTTCTGTACAGCTTTTTTGTCATCCAATCAGATCTATGAAGGTTTATCCTTATGTGTAGCTTTTCAGTTTCTCCCACGTACTGAAGGCCACAGATCTTACATGTGATGAGATAAATCACATTCTCTGTTTTGCACGTTTTGTTTGGACCATGTATGTTTAGTTCAAAACTTTACGCAATGAAACTAATGCTTTAATTCGCCTAAAGCATCATTGCACTTTCTTGCATCATTTCCTCGAAACAAATACAGTCACTAAAGGTCTTCAAATTCATGTGAAACCACAAATTATTGGCAAGAGTTCAAACAGATTCAACAAAAGATGGAATAAAATAACTCACGACGCTTCCATGAAACTCACAGCCCTACTTAGTAAAAACGTAAATCATCAATATCTAGCCAAATCAGCAACCATTGAAGAACTAAAACATCAGCTCAATTCCGTCTCAACAGAAGAACAATTGAAAACGTTTTACTCCAAATTAAATAAAGATGAAAAAAGACTCTCTTCGAAACTATACAAAGTCAGAGAGAGAAAATTTAGAAGTCATGATCTACAACCAATGGACTGTTGTGAAGAAACTTCAATTGACGAAATTTCTTCCAAAAACAACCGTAAGAAGAAAAATCGCCGCAAAAGGAAGAATCGCAAGCACTCTGTAACAAACACTAATGCAACTGTTACTAACACAGTAGTCAACATCTCCAATTTAGAACTTACTGATGCAGAAATAAAACTGTTATCGAAAGGTTTGAGTTTCTGTCCCCGTCCTAAAACATACGACAGAGGGAAGCTTAAGAATGACACCGAAGAATTCATCCGCCGACTAAGACTCAAAGCCCATTTTGCCTTGCAACCACCAAGCAAATCAAAGGAAAATATAAGCTGCGACCAACCCACATTTAGAAAGAAAAGTAACTGGACCCCACCAAAAAGTTCAATTCCGAATCTGGAAGCCTTTATCAACTCGGTTGAAAACGATATTTCCAGACATATCAACCATACTAACAAATATTCTAATTTGACAAAAGAAGAAACAGATGCCCTGCACTCACTGAAAAGCAGAACAGACATAATAATTAAGCCTGCAGATAAGGGTTCCGCTGTTGTCGTTATGAATAGGGAAGACTACATTAGTGAAGCAAGTAGACAACTAAGTGACGCTAGGTTCTACCAAAAACTGGACCATGATCCAACGCTGGAATATGCAAAAATCATCACTAATGTTATTGACGAGGCGTACCAAAGCGGACACATAGACCAGCAAACCAAAAACTACTTAAGCCCAGAAAACCCAAGAGCAGGTAGATTTTATCTTCTACCCAAAATCCACAAACAAGGAAACCCTGGCAGACCTATAATCTCAGGTAACGGGCACCCCACAGAAAGGATATCAGAATATTTAGATCATTTTATGAGACCACATGTCCACAAATTACCATCATATCTTCAAGACACGACAGATTATCTCATAAAAAGCAAAGCTAGTGAACCATTACTGCCAGATACATTACTTGCTTCCTTAGACGTCACATCTTTGTACACCAACATACCGCACAACGAAGGGTTACAGGCATGCAGCGAAGCATGGGAAACAAGAACTGTAAACAATCCACCCACACACTTCTTAATCCAACTCCTGGAGCTTGTCCTAAAACTCAACAACTTTGAATTTAATGAAGAAAACTACCTACAAATCAATGGAACTGCAATGGGTACTAAAATGGCCCCTTCGTATGCTAACATTTTCATGGGAAAACTTGAGGGAAAGCTCTTAGCATCGGTTGAGCGTACACCATACCAGTGGGTACGCTTTATCGATGATATAGAAATGAAGTGGCAGTATGGAAGAGAAAGTCTGGATGACTTCATTTCAAAGGCAAACAACTTCCATCCTTCAATAAAATTCACGGCAGAAATTTCCAACTCAAACCATGTTTTCCTGGACACAACAACCAGACTGGTGGAAAACAAATTACACACAGACATCTACTCGAAACCAACCGACAAACACCAGTATCTTCTCCCAACCAGCTGTCATCCAAAACACTGCATTAAGAACATTCCATATAGCCAGGCACTGAGGATACGCAGAATTTGCTCCGACGATGAAAGATTCATAGAAAGGTCTGAAGAGCTGGCTAAACATTTAATTTACCGAGGCTACGACAAAGACCTGATTGCGGAGGCAATCCAAAGGGCCAAACAAACAAACCGTGATGACCTACTCAGATATGGACAGAAAGAAAAGGTTGATAGGATACCATTTATTCTGACCTATCACCCAGACAATCCCAAAGTAGGTAAAATCATCGCAAACCACTGGCCAACCGTGCAATCGTCAGACATACTAAACCTAATACTTCCGAACAAACCTGTAGTAGCGTACCGGAGACCAAAAAACCTAAAGGACATCCTAGTCAGGGCCAAGCTAACAACAATCGCTAGTCAAAACCAACCGGGTCAATCTGGACCCTGTGGCGATAAAAGATGCAAAACCTGTCAACATATGATAGAGACCAAGACATTCACTAGCACAGTGACTAAAGAAAAACTAAACATACATGGTCCAAACAAAACGTGCAAAACAGAGAATGTGATTTATCTCATCACATGTAAGATCTGTGGCCTTCAGTACGTGGGAGAAACTGAAAAGCTACACATAAGGATAAACCTTCATAGATCTGATTGGATGACAAAAAAGCTGTACAGAAGCCCGGTCGCAGAACACTTCTCCTCCCCTGGCCACACTTTCAGTGATATAATACTTATCGCTATTGCCAACAACCACAGCTGGAGTTCCGAAACCAGGAAGGAAAAGGAATCATACTGGATACGCCGCCTTAGAACATTGAAACCAAGCGGTCTAAACCAAGAAGACTAGAAAATGAAAACTATGCACTAGTAGAATTTAACATTTTCTAAATCTTCTTATCCTTCAATTTTTACTATAAGAATAACCGGTATAGAACCAAATATCCGGGATATAATCTGCGTTACATATGTACACAAAATAAAAATAGATGTCGCTTTGGCTTGTAGACTTTTAGGGAATTATACAACGTTTTCAGTTTCCGCAACTAGTCTATACAAGCTGGTTGTATTTATAGTTTTAACACATGTGAAGATAGAAATGTAGAGGTTTACAAACGCAACGTTTTTGTGTTTATTTGTTTGTCGTAACTATGTTTTGTATTTGCCTTTGAAAAAGACTCATTAAGAGTCGAAAGCGCTTAGGCTAGTTAGTTACTAGTTTCGTACTGTTCGTCGTCAGTTTATTGCATCTATTTTAATTAATCCCTGACAGACGTGATCCCTTGGTGGATCCAGTACGCTTGAGAGGGTTGTTATTCGCCATATGATTTGTATTCTTTATATATATATATATATATATATATATATATATATATATATATATATATATATATATATATATATATATATATATATATATATATATATATATATATATATATATATATATCAAGCTGAATTGTATCGAGCAATAATACAACATAACAATACATATTTGCTAAATATAGGCAAGTGGAAATCACGAGTTAAAGGCCAAAAGTTAAGTATGAGATTTTCTGTTTAACATCGCCGACATAAATGTAGAATTACTAATATCTGATATTACAAGTCCTTTTTATACACATTCCAGAATTTGCCCTGACATATCGCCATAGCTATGCAATATAATGACAACTTCCAAACATACATTTGGATCAACTTTTGAGGACAAAACTACAGAAAAACCAAAGTAATATATGCAATATAATTTAAGTTCTGACACTGTGGGTAAATGGTGGATGTAAAAAATTGCCAAGCTTTACAACTATAATGGAGTAAAAGATAATCTTTAGTAAGCACAAAAGCGTAGAGAGGATATGGTTTTCTATCTTGATCTATAAAGACCCAAATACAGACAATGGTATTTATAATTAATTTATATTTTTGTTGGCTTTTCTTTATGATTGTATGTTATGTAAATCTGTATTTTTACTTGATCTTGTCCAACATCAGTTTAATTGTTTACCTGACTATTAACATTCTTTTAATAAACTACATAACACATAGTAAATATTTCGCTATCATCGTGGATTAGATATCCAGATCATTATTAATAGTCATCATGTTTACTTCAATTTGACTTAAAGTCATAGTCTTGATTATGACCCTAGAATAATTCCCAATGGAGATTTCAGATTAGTTAACCGAGTATTTCAGGAAAAAAAATTGCGAACTATGTCAGGTAGAGTGGTATATAATTTTGTTTAAATGGGATTAATCATTCTTGCATTAAAATCAAAAGCCTAATTACACTTGTTTATGTTTTCAAGCTTTCATTTGCGTGGATTTTATTATTGAACCTATTATTCACTGCTACAATGTTCACACTAATATTCTTGTACTAAATATCAATTTGAAATTATAGTTAATTCAGAGAAGGATATTTTGCATCATATTATTATTATGACAGAATAAATGCCACATCCCAGGCCTACGGTAAATTAGCACCTTCGCTACAATAAGCATATTCAATGCTGGAATTTATTTGGAAAATTGCTGACTTTAATTTGGAACTTTCAATATTTGGACGTCTAACATACATTTTATGATTAGTTCAGAGTTAATTCACAATGTTGTTAGTGCTTTTCAAATTTTCATTTTTTTATTCTAGGCAAATAATGTATTTGCTGAATTGTACAGAACTCGTTGTGTTTCTCGCTCCTTTCTATTGTTTAGCTTAAGACCACAGGGTCATATCAACTATATATATATATATATATATATATATATATATATATATATATATATATATATATATATATATATATATATATATATATATATATATATATATATATATATATATACATGTTTGTGTGTGTATCTGTTGTGTGTATTTAATTTTGTATTGTGTGGTTGTATTTTGTCAGTGATTAAATGTAGAGATTGGACCTTCCTGATGTTTGTCAAATGTTAAGATACACGCAAATACTGAGTTCAAGGCCTAATCTTGTTTACGAGTTTGACATGTTCTGACATGCATCCTTGTTGACAATATTACGGACATTTCCTTTGGAAATGACCCACATCCAGTGTATTTTGTTGTGTCATAATTCAGGTGAGAATCTGTATAAAAAAAATAAGCAATCAATTATTATTTTTCATGTTCTGATCAGTGTATGAAATTATGTTTAGTTGTGTTCAGATATAATTCGACTGGACTAATTAATTAATCATTTATTGTATTAAAATTAATCATTGGAAATATAAAGTTTTCATGTTCAATTTGCAGGGCGGGTACTGAAATAATTTTTGATGTGAATTGTTTGCTTTTTTATTTTAGTTTCCTTACGTTTGGTTTTAGACGAGGTTTTATTAGTCGAGGATTCTTCAAGACCTTGGTTTGGTAGCATGTTGCAACTTGTGTGTATTCTTTCTCTGATTTTGATTAGCAACTATGCCGTAGACGACGCAGGTTATTATTTGAATTGTTTGAGGTTTCGAAATTTTTTTCAACTGATTGAGCCAAGTCACCATAATACTGATTCAGTAATTAGGTAAATATATCAAGAAATAAATTGAAAAGTTCTTTTAAATTGGACATCAAATAAAATAACGAAAGGTTGTTAGAACACGAACTGGTACATAGAGCCATACGAATTTGATAATAAGAATACAAATCGTATATCAAATAACAGTCATTTCAAGTGCACAAAAGACGAAACTGAAAAGCTACATGAAAAGACCAATCTTCACAGATATGATAAGCAACAAAGAAGCTGGACAGAAGTCTAGTTGCTGAACATTTTCGGTGTTGTCCTTTTTAAAGTCATTTTTTTTACTAACACTACTACAATGTTAATTCGCAAGCATATTCAGTAACATTATTCTATATGCAGGCTGTGATCTCCATGGCCTATTGTACTAACAATTCTATGACTGATGTAGACATACTACTACATAGATCTCCCGCTATCCCCCAAACTCATGTAGTAACAATACCCTATTTCAAGGCAATGATTTTGTGATCTCTAAACCCTGATGTAGTTACAATGCTACATAGCTCTCCTGCGTTTTCTCCAACCTATGCACTAACATTACCCTATTTCAAGACACAGATTCGTGATGAAGAAAACTTGATGTAGTAACAATGCTACATATCCATCCTCCAAACCCATTGTAGTAACGTTACTTTATTTCCAAACACTAATTTTGTAATCTCCAAAACCTTATGTAGTAACAATTCTACACAGCAATCCCCCAAACACATGTAATAACAATGACCTAATTCCAATCTGGTTAGGTCAGTTGCTGGAGGATAATATAGCTATTTTTGCATGGAGCGTTGAGTGGTCTTAAACACATTTTGTAAACCACTACCTCATAACTGAGCCATCTGTTTGCCCTCCTGGCTTCAACCTTCCACATCATTTGTGGACCACACCAAACTGATTTTGGACACGATAGGGTCCTTATGCAGTCAATGTTGTCCTATGGAGCCAGGCCACCAACTTCTCTTTTTTGCTCTGGAGATCTTCAAACCATGTCACATATCGGGAACAACTGTCCACTGATAAAGTTCCCCGGTGGACTGCAGGCTCTGCATGTTGCTGTTGATGACGCTGTTAAATGACTGAGCACTCACTGCACACAATAATATATAGTATATACTTTATTACCAAGCGCAGATAATGCTACATGTCCATGGCCCAAAACCCAGGTAGTAACATTACCGTATTTTCAGGCACTGGTTTTGTGATCTCCAAAACCTGTTGTAGTAACAATACTACATTGTTTATCACGAAACCCGTGTAGCCGTAACTCGTGTAGTAACATTTATCTTTCAAAGGTAAATGATGATTATTTTATCGTCAAAATCCGTTGCAGTTATAATTATACATTGATCATAAAACTCATGTAGTAATAATACATTGTTTCCAGATGACAGTGTAAAACTGATTTTGTAGTCAACAAAAACCTGATGCAGTAACGATACTACATAACTATTCTCTAACCTCATGTAATTATGTCATATAATTTACAGCTGACAGTGAAAATATCATTTGCGATCACCAGACTCTGCATGAGTAACAACAATATATCGCTATCTCCCAAAACGATTTAATAATATTACCCTATTTCCAGGTGACAGTGTTAAACTGATTTTGTTATCACAAAAACCTGATGTAGTAACAATACTACATTGCTAATTACCAAATCCATCTTATAAAGTTACTCTAATCCCAACGAATAGTGATACACTTATTTTGTGATCCCAAACCCTGCTGTAATAAGAATATTACATAATGGTAAATACCAAAATCATGTAGTATTTTTTTCTTATTTTTATGTGAAAGTGTATCACTCATTTTGTGACCTCAAAAATCTTGATGAAATAACAACACTGTATTGGTAATCACTGAACGCGTTTAGTAATATTAACCTGTTTCCAAGTTTAATCTCCAAATCTGATATAGTAACAATACTACATTTCCTCAAATCCATGTAGTAGCATCACCCAATACGTTTCCAAGCCAAGCCAGAGTAGAACACTGGTTTTCTCGTCTCAAAAACCCGATGCAGTAATTTTGCTACAAGGATGAAGTTTAATCATATGCATTAATGACTTTTATTAATATAGTAACATGATGATATTGTTACTTGTGAAACCCATCATGTAGTGATATTTCTGGCTGATGATGTTTCACTACTTTGTTAATATCAAACACTTAGAGTAATATTACCCTATTTCCAAGGTAATAGTTCTGTACCATTGTTTTGATCATCAAAACCCAAAAGTTACTGCTATGCCATGATATTATTTGTTAATGTAGCATTTCTATATTCTTAATCTCAAAATCCTTTTGTAATAATGCTGTTTCCAAGGAACAATACAAGAAAATAACAACTTGGTTTCTCACCTTATATGACGTTTAAGCAATGAACATCCCTTATTGTCCAAAATAAAATCGTGCCACAACAAATTATTAAAGCTTAGTATAAAAATATGAACTTCTGGACAAAGTTTTTGTTTACATTAAGATTATGTCAAGGAATAAATGTACATCACATTCAACAACTTTCTCTCTGGTCAACCTTCGAGACATGCTGGCACGTTTCATTCATGACAAAGTTATATGCATTAGAGACAAGCTTGACAACATACTTTCAGTTCATGCATTATAACCATACAGTTGCGACATCAAATATACACAGAAACCTTTAACGGCATTTGAATCCAAAATGTTGGCACATACAACTGGCCCAAAAAGACATGCAGGTAAAACCGGTTAAAACGCGATTCGTTATACTGCAACACGATATCAGTATGGGTCCTAATTTTGAATGTTAGGTGACCTCTCATTTTAACATCCTAAATGCATGTTCTCGGAAAAGACGAGTATTTGTATTCATAGCGGAAATATATTAAATATATGATGAAACCTGCAAACAAAACAAACAACATATGATCAAGAAGTTAGTCATAACTTATGATACCGAAATTTCAAAACTCATTTTCTATGGGAAAGTTTGAAAAATTTGTAAATGCGATCCCGCTTATATCGTGATGTTATTTTTTTTTCACCCGAGCAACATGGTATAACAGGTTTTACGTCTATGTGTTTCCTATTGCACGTATTTTAAAATCAGGGTAGGTAGGCTGGTGCTTTATATATATATATATATATATATATATATATATATATATATATATATATATATATATATATATATATATATAAAGAATACAAATCATATGGCGAACAACAATCCTTTCAAGCGTACTGGATCCGCCAAGGGATCCCGTGTGTCAGGGATTAATTAAAAAGGATGCAATAAACTGACGACGAACAGTACGAAACTAGTAACTAACTAGCCTAAGCGCTTTCGACTCTTAATGAGTCTTTTTCAAAGGCAAATACAAAACATATATACGACAAACAAATAAACACAAAATCGTTGTGTATGTAAACCTCTACATGGCTGTCTCCACATGTGTTAAAACTATAAACACAACCAGCTTGCATAGACTAGTTGCGGAAACTGAAAACGGTATATAATTCCCCAAATGTCTACAAACCAAAGCGACATCCACCTACACCTTTTGTACTTTTTTAGGGTAGATATAAGTAATTATAAGGCAAAGAATCCTCACTGCATGAACCATTTCTAATATAGCTAATCTACGAATGGAATTACTCAGGACATGAAATGTCTTCATTATTTCTACAACTAGACAGTAACTGGGATCCCATTCACACAACAGTAGCTGTCATTTAGTTTGATGCTCATACCCATCAGATCTTAGGTTAGTTTTATAATTTTAGTCCAGCAAAATACCCTCATGTGTTTTACCATCTCAGGCAAATAATCACTGCTTTGCCACTCTCTGTAAGTGCTATCAATAGCAGTTAAGTTTGATCCCTCTCCTTGTTGGTAGTAATTAAGAAATTAAATATCGTCAACAATCGAGTTTTCTCCTTTATGCAAATTGTATGTATGTATGTATGTATGTATGTATGTATGTATGTATGTATGTATGTATGTATGTATGTATGTATGTATGTATGTATGTATGTATGTATGTATGTATGTATGTATGTATGTATGTATGTATGTATGTATGTATGTATGTATGTATGTATGTATGTATGTATGTGTTTATGCATGTCTGTATGTATGTATGCAATTATGTATGTATGTATGTATATATGTATCTATGTTTCGTTCTGTATGTATGTATGTATGTATGTATGTATGTATGTATGTATGTATGTATGTATGTATGTATGTATGTATGTATGTATGTATGTATGCATGCATGCATGCATGCATGCATGCCTGTCTGTCTGTCTGTCTGTATGTATGTATGTATATATGTATGTATGTATGTATGTATGTATGTATGTATGTATGTATGTATGTATGTATGTATGTATGTATGTATGTATGTATGTATGTATGTATGTATGTATGTATGTATGTATGTATGTATGTATGTATGTATGTATGTATGTATGTATGCATGCGTGCATGTATGTATGTATGTATGTATGTTTGTATGTATGTATGTATGTATGTATGCATGCATGCATGCATGTATGTATGTATGCATGTATGTCTGTCTGTCTGTCTGTATTTATGTATGTATGTATGTATGTATGTATGTATGTATGTATGTATGTATGTATGTATGTATGTATGTATGTATGTATGTATGTATGTATGTATGTATGTATGTATGTATGTATGTATGTATGTATGTATGTATGTATGTATGTATGTATGTATGTATGTATGTATGTAACAGCCAAGCTAGGTCCTGATAATACTACATCGGAATACGTTACCAGGGATGAGTATGCTTATTATCAGCTAACTAAAGATGGTAAGAATGGAGCAAAAGTAGTAATGCTTTTTTATCAAAGCGATTTCTAACTTATAAAATCCGCCATCTCCCTTAAAAAGACCACTTTTTTCAGACAATAAAATTTTTTGTTCAAATACAAGGAAAATTCTGGCTCAGGAACCACCACCGCATCACCTTATGCAGGATATTATAACATACAAAGCATAATAAAATGTCTTAAAATAATCGGATTTTTAAGGGATCATGCTATAACGTTTTATCAAAAAATATATTAGAAACATTTTACTCACCTCCAAGTCAAATAACAAATAATTCGAACCGCCTAGCTACAAATCCTGTTACAGAATCATTATAAAAGAAAATTTTTGGCGACGTTATCGTTATTCTGGGAAAATCCATTACGAAATTGAATGTTATTTCAAAATCCCATTGGAAATCCCATATTTTTTACATTCATGATATCTGTGGGTGGATGACGGCAATTCTCTGGGAAAACCAGCTTCGTATTAAATTCTATTCACAGTGGCGAAGCGTGTACAAATCTGTTTTAGTATCTCAGAATATTCATATATCAAATCAAAAGAATTCGATTTGTTTTTTGAAAAACTAAAGATGTTATATCATTTACACGATTTTTCTATATATTTTCACAGAATATGAAGTTGTACATGAGTGGGAGAATTCAAACTCTTATCTGTTTAAACATTTTATCGTAAAAGCATTCATTTGTGATTATTTTACATTACTATACTTTTCGTATATTATGATAATTTTGTGTATGAGTTATATTCTAAATATCCATTGAAAATTACCTATTTTCAACCTCAGTCATTATGGAAATTTCATGTTGACACTATATAGGAGAGTAAGAGTTTTCTTTTTTGTAATCATTTTGCAAGAGAATTTACAAGTAAGACAGGTTAGCGTGAAAACATTTTTCTATGGATTTTTCACAGAATCGGGGATTTATCTGATCCCATAGATCAAATATTTTGTTGCGAAACAAATGATGAAACTTAAACAAGGATACAGTAATGTTTTTAAGGAATCTCATTGCCAGATACCACATTTGCAAAGCTAGCTATCAAGTATAATTATACTGTCATCGTTATATATCAAGAATTTAATCAAAACAGATACTTTACGACTGTATTCAAACATTTCTTTCATAGCTTTGGTTAACAAAATATTTACTACTTTTTGCAAAAGCCGTTTAAGGTTTAAGATGATTTTTGAATACCGATTTTGGCTGATTGAATCATGTCAATTTTCATGTTCTTATACAAGTGCATCTCGTAAATTTTTAAGATACGGAAAATATTTGCTGTCGTCTGAGCTAATAAGAAAAGTTTGATCCTGTCAAATTTACTAAAACAAATACCTGAAATTTCATCATTAAATTAAAATAAAAATTGTTGGTTATTCACCATTAGTTTTTTATGTAGCTATTGACTCCAGTGACTAATGTTAAATTTTCAAAGATTATTTCTAATTGTTTAGACAATATTACTTAGATAATATCCAAGTGCGAGCGTATTATTTCCGTCTTTGCAATATCTTTTATCATTTAAATTGCTTAGTCAAAGATTTATAATTGTATTTGTTTCAAGCTTATGATGATTCGCCCTAATGACGTTAGTTTTTGATAAATTGATGTTATTGTTTAGAGCTGCTTTGATATTGTCAAATTGATCATCTTTTTACATATTCGCGAGGGATACCTTTAGCTTTCTTTGTCAGTTTATTCTCAACTAATATCACAGCATACAATTTGCTGCTTAGTCCTACCGGCACAAACAGAAACTCATCTTTCATTATTCCAATATTTTTTTTAGAATAGTAATGCAATTCACTACATGTTGGGTAATCTGATAAATCAAATAGATTTTTATTGTTGTAAATGTCCTGATAGACATTCTTCACATTTTATAATATAAACTAGCGAGTACGTATCAGTAAATAGCAACTCCAAATCTGGCCATTGCTTTTTGGTAAAATTAGTGTGAACATCACTTTGATATATTAAGCACAGCTTTAGCAACATAAATAGGCTCGGTTATTTTTAATTGGTCTTTCATCGTATTGCAGCAATACTATTGCTAAATATTTTCATACTAACAAAACCGTCGTCGTTAACTAATTTATTTCTGCAATTGATATAATTAAGAATCTCAATATTGACACGTTTGCGAATGTTCTCCATAGTTTTAACAAACACCGAGTTGTTCATTAACTTGAAAAGGTTTTTCTCAAATTCAATTTTATCTACAGCACGAATCTTTGTACTTAAGTCAAAATAATCTGTCATTCACCGCGACTGATAAAACTTTTATACGTGATGTATATTTTTCAGAATAAGTCCTGTATCTACTGCTTGCTTCAGATTTTTGTAATGTGTAAAGTAAGTTCTTTTATCTGACAAATTTGGAAATAACTTTTCAACAATCGAATTTTGTGCCGTTGTCATTGCGTGTAGTTCATGCGATCATAAACTATAATCAATTGTCATTGACTCTACGCAAAACGGATAGTCGTTATATAGATCATGTAACAAACTAGGATAGCCTAGATTAACGTCAACAAATATGAAATATCTTTCGGACGATTTTTGTTTCTTCAGGTTCTCTAAGAAACTGATATGGAGTTATCCAATGAAACCCACCGCAAGGCATTGACTGTGACACAGCATACCCATAATAAGGTTCACACAATATAGGTAAATAATGTAACTAGAGGGAAGATTTTTATCGTAATATTTGAGGTATTTTTATTAGCTACTGCTACTTTTTGTTATAGCGCTAATTCCGCCTCTAAGACTTTTTTCAATAAAGTTAAACATATCGACATCTGTTAAAAGATCTAGTTCTATTTTGCTCGTTTTTAGTAGAGCGTCCCAAGAAAGCCGTGAAGAAGAATATACTAACAGGGGTCTAATCCATAATTTACATGACTAGCCAGGACGAAAATTCTCGAAAACATCTGCTGGCAATACGAAATCCGTTTTCAGATATAAATCGTTATAATCACAAAGCATTTTACAACCAAATTTATTACACGTGTCTTGTGCATATTTATACTCGTCATCTTTGGTGTTTTCATTTTTGAGTTGCGAGTAAAATTTATCTTTGTCAGGCAGAGAAGTTTCATTTAGTCTGATCCAATTGTCGAGATGCTCGTACGGAAAAATACATTATATGTCATATCGGCATAGTTTTCACCGAAGCAACTCTTCAGGTCAGCAAAATTGCTAAAACTTTTAACGAGCTCATCTAATGATGCTGCCATAAATTGCATGCTGTCAATTATGCGTAATTTGCGCAAAGTCACTGACAAATACTTTTCAAAATTATGTGGAATACTTTTTTCACGTTATTCAATTTCAGTTCAGCTTTACTATGTTCATAACTAAAAGCTTCTACAATGGTGTGACTGTCATAGCCACAAAAGTTATGTAAAACTACGGGAATAAAAACTGGAGCATGAACTTTTAAATTGCAACCGTTATGAGCTGTCACGCGATATTAGTCGATTTAATGACAACGATCTCGGATATTATCAAGAACTATCTTGGGGTTCACTAGCAACGTTTCACAGATATGATAATTAACTGTCTCATCAAACTCAAGTTGCTGCTTAGACGTTATTTTCATTGGAACAGTTTTAAGTAATCTATAAGATATTATATTAACTTCGTCTATTAAGTTTATAGTAACAACACGGCTGGATGCTTACCTATATATAACTTTATTGGAGTTGAGACTTTATCGTTAGCACAACAAAATACTTTAAAAGCTATTCTGCAAGGAATATGTTGCTGTATTTTTCTGGTACTGGATTTATTTGGATCATTTTCTGCTCAAAATACAGGAACGAGTAGACACTCGAAATTGGCGTAAATAACTAAAGAAATATTAAGCTTATGATTAAAGTTTTTAAATTTTAATGTTTTTTCTTTTTCGAGGGGCATAGATTTTTTCGAACATTGACACAGTATTTCAGATGTTTATGCAATCTTCCATAGCTCGAAAATCAGTGCTGGCATCTAAAACAAATATTTCTTGGGTTTTTTTCTCTATTGTCCGCCAATTAGGACGTTAAAGTTTTTTATCCAACAGTAATGACCCTGATAAAATAATCATTGGTTGTCTTCTGTGAAGCATTTTCTGAGATATATATTGGTTAATCATTTTTTCGCTCTTCTAGCCCGTTAACATTTACTGAGATACCGTTTTGTTTTTCAAACTTTGGTATATGATTTTCTGCTACTGGAAGTTGATCTCATCAAAATTTTGTTCGTTCTTATGTTTAAAATACTTGCTAATGTGATCATAAATGTGTTCTTTTGGAAACATCACGGAAAGGAAAAACCACTGAAAACGTCTGTCATGGCTATTTTTGACATTTATGCAGCATGTTTTGTTCTTAATTGTTTGAGGACGATCGACGTACGAAATACCACGAAATACGTAATATTTTGCTGTGTGAAATAAAACAGATTTTATAATTTAAAATTTCCAACCTGTTCCTGGTGAAGTAAATTGTTCTAATTTTTATATATTTCTTGATGTATTTCATCGGCGACCATTTCAATGTTTGTTCCAGTTAATAACTTTCTCGATTTAGTTGTTAAAACGGTTCCGAAGTTTCGCCGACAGAACTTTTTTTATAAACTACATTCTCAACTCCATGTAACTTCGATAAAATCGAATGATACTGAACTAAAAATTTGATGCTTTTATGAGCCGCACGTTTCTGAGCTATAACAGGATGTAAAAGATGAAATAAATTTCTAGAGCTAAAATTTGCTAAAACGTATGATCGTCGAGTTGTCGTAACCTAAAAATGCTGAAGCAATTTTTTTCTGATTTAATAATGTTCTTTTTATCAGCATCTCTCAATTTCAGTATTATATGTATATGGTAATAGTGTATATTTAATTGAACTGTTTTTAAATTAGAGATATAAAACACCTATAGTATGACAGAAATCTTGAGATATATGCCACTGACTTAGGAAGAGCAAGAAACTTATGTTCAGCCAAGGTACAACCTAAATGCTCGAAATGCATTAGGTTCTGTTATCAACATAGCAACTAAAAAGCTATTAGCACACCATCACCGATTAGTATGTCAATTACAAATAAAGGTGATAATGCGGAAAGGACTGAAATGTTTAGAAAATATTTTATGTATACTTTGTTTTGCAGCTATATTCCAAAAGGACATCGAGAATATAGAGCAAATGGTGCAGTTGCTGTTGATAATATTGCAAATTTAGGCTTACATGAATTTCAACCTCACCCAATCTTTGATTTATATGAGGAAAATGATAAGAAATTTATTAGACAGAGAGAAACAAAAATATAAGTAGAAGTTTGAATAAAGATGGTTATGTACAAGTATTGGTACGTAGAGCAAAAACTAATCAAATCCATTATAAATCGCATCATTTTAATTACGTAACTTTTCATGGTGCTATTTCAAATAATTTAGTTATCAACCACATTAACAAAATTAATACCGATAATCGTCTAAAAAAGTTAGAGTTGGTTACAGAGCTATAAAAAAGTAGAAGATATAATATTAGTACTAGAAGATCTATAAAAGTTCTTTCAATAAATCTCGAAACGTTTGAAGAAATGAAATTTAAGTCAATAACATATGCAGCAAATTATATTCAGTTAGGGCAAAAGATTATGCCGACGGCAAAAAAAGGTCGACAATGTCTATGCTGACATTTGATAGATTTATCTTAAGATCCGATAATTAATATTTTATGTCATTTCTAGTAAGACAGTTATGAATAAATTCCATGATATTGTCGCGATTTAGTCGTACTATCATCATCGCATTTGTATCAAGTTTTATTATATCTGCTGCTGTTAACAAACATTTATCAGATTTGGTTGATGCTATCATAACATTGACACAATAAAACTTATGTCCTAGCAAAACATTTCGAACTGCTTCATCCAGTTTATTTGGTTAGTATATTAACTCGCTGATGATATTTTATTTCCCTGAATATATTATATAATAATTTGATAAACGATTATTATAATAATGAGCTTAATCGAGAGATTGGCTCACCTATACCCGAAGGATTTTGTTCCAGTTCTAAACGTTACATCCGAAAATATCACTAGTGACAGATTTGCTGGTTAAACTGAAAATGATTTTTTGTATAACCATAACAATAACGAATATGAAGTTGATGTTACCAAGAACAATTTAAGCAGACCAATAACTGCGCGATATCATATTAAGTACCATATTGCAAAAGAGTATTAAAATTTCAGTTTAGTGTTAGCGAGCATCACATATTTTGGCAACTTTCTAAACGTAAAAATACCGAGACAACAAAGAAATATAAAATACGATTTTATTTTTGTAAAACTATTTGATATACTGAAAGTTGATGATGCGAGTAAATTACATTTAATTTATTATGTAATCCGGTAAATTATAGATCAGTATTAAGAAAATAAGAAGATAGTTATACCAGTGTTATCCAGTCGATGTAACAGCAGGCGATAAAATCGACCGTGTTGGTACAAAATAATTAAATTATTCGCTATATGCAAGCCATTTTACTAACATTTTGTTGCTTTGCTTTTAAATAACATCTTCAAATATATATATATATATATATATATATATATATATATATCTTGTTCTGTTTTCTGAAGTTCTTATTTGTAAAAATTGCCAGTTATTGGCTCACCTAATAAGTCTTTTAATGAGTATGTAACTGATATTGTTAAAAGTACTTTATCAACGACAAATACTTCCTCGCTCTAGTTATGAGTATAACATTTAACAAATGTTATTTTTTGTTAAAAAAATTCTATTTTTATTGCCAACTTTAAATTTGTGTCTCCGGTACATGTTTTCGTTTGCTAGTATTGGATTTACAATCGCGTCGTTTGGCGACATTTTCCTTTCGCAGTGCGAAAGGGTTCGGTGTTTCGTGTTATTGTATTCGTCAACAATTTTCTGTATTTTGCCAATATAATTATTCATATTCTCAGTTGTCAAATACTTATGAATTGTTTCGTTGTGTGTGGGTTTAAATGGCTCGATAATAATGTTTTTACCTCCGTTTACAAGAATGTAATTTTTAATGGGTTCTTTTCCAAAAACTGCTCAAACGTTTTATTAAAAAATTCTGCTACGTGATCAGTCCAGATTCTATTCGGTTTTCTTTCTGTAGTTGTTATTATTTGCTTTCACGCATCGGTCATTGAGGTCCCCGTTTTACCCGAAACTGGCATGTTAGACGCGTATTTACTGAAAACATCGACATTAAAAAGATATCTCTTATTTTCGATAAACTTAGCTAGATTTCACATATCAACCAATTCTATCGCCCAGATGTCATCAACTGCATTTGCGACAACTTTGCGTCGCATAATTTGTATTTTGTATGTTTCTGTAACACAGCTACCAGATCAACAAATTAGTTTCTGTCGAATCCGAGTTTATACTTTACTTCAATAAAACGCTGGACCAGCCTTGGGTCAACAAGTTCTCGCATATTTACAGGTTTCATTTCACGAAGTTCGTCTAACATTACTTTGTTGCAGCTGTGCTTAATTTGCTCGCTGCCAAGAAGTTCAATATGTATGTATGTATGTATGTATGTATGTATATATATATATATATATATATATATATATATATATATATATATATATATATATATATATATATATATATATATATACACACAGAGAGGGATAGAAAGAGAGCAGATATCATGTCGCATTACTATGCAACAACTTGATTGTAAGGCTCTTGTCCTGCCTGCGAATTATCATTTTCGTCAATTTAATTATCATGAGAATTATAAGGTCCAGTATATTTATGGCCTGGCAATGTCCAACCGCCTTTTGGTTTTGGCAGTTTGCCATTTAATGTATGTATATCTAAGCTCGTTATAATTATTTCTCGTTTGTTGTATTTCTGGCAATATAACAATTTTATATTGTTTGAGACATAAATATCTATCGCAATCGCAGTTGCATGTCATTATTTATTTATATCTGACAATTGTTTCATAAACTTACTTGTTGTTTGGTCAAATTCTAAAGTTTTTGCCTGTTTTTACTCAATCTTCTTGCTTTTGCAAGAGCCAAAACCACAATGTTTTTCAAGATAAATTTTATGATTGTTTAGTATTTTTCGTACAAAATTAAGTAAGATCGAGCAAAATCAATCACTAAGCAACAAAGTAATCATAATTTTGTATGAAAAATACTAGAAAATGATCAAATTTATACTGAAATCTGCTGGGGGTTAGAGCTTTCAGTCGTCTACTAAAATAACGTCAGGACAGCTCGTCCCTGACAACGTCAGGGCGGGCAACTTTGCTGTTGCTGGTAGAAACATACTTTTTCTTCTTCCGCAGATTGCACAAATCTTTTTCAGCTTTATTCTATTATTCTTTGTTTTTTACGGGTTTTTTGTCTTTATTTTTGTTTTAATTTTACAATTAAGACAATATATTGATATTTTATATTAGTGAGTTTAGATAAATTAATTGCAAGTTCGCAAAAATGAATTGCGATCTCATCATTATCGTAAGAGGATTGTTTGTCAAATTGCAAAAAAGACCTTCATAAATCTAGATTTATGGTAATCTGCTTGACGAACATTATGCAATGATATCTTTTTACCGCGTTACTTTATAGAATTCTGAATGAGTTAAAATAGCTGTTATCAAAATCAGCTACCCAATGTGTACCAGATCCGTCATTAAAACTTGCATATTTATCACACACGAACCTGGCGATAAAAGCGTTATAATCTCAGCTTTGGAATAAACTCCGTCGAAATTGTTTACTTTTTTAATTTATTAAGTATATCAAAATTCCTTAACGCAGGCTCTTTGTTTGCCGCGACTTTATCTCCTTGTTCCTGGCAGCGTTAGTCCTCGACCTGGTCCTAACAGGCCTGGCAATAGACTTCCCGCTAATCCTGCTAGTATTGGTATATTGGAAGAAATCCACCCTTTCTCTCTCGTGTCTTTTTTTTTTCGTTGTTGTCATTTTGCGCATTGGCTTTTGTTTAGGCATTATATTTTATTCTTTAGACAAAAAATTGCTATCAATATTAATTTGAAAATTTTCTTTATTCTGCCGCCTCGAACAATGCCATTAAATGCCTTTTCTGATGCGTCAGGTACTGCTCCAGACGCTGCTGTTTGTTCTAATGTACCTAACACCGGCAAAAGTTTAGGTAATAATGTTTTGGCTATTACAGATAGTGCTGGACCGAATAAACCACCAAGTTTTCACATCGCAGTTATTTATGCAGCACTTAAATTTAAAACATAAGGTTTCTTGCGATCATATTTATTTGTTTTATTTTTGGTTAACAATATTTTTTTAAAGTACCCAAAGTATTAGGGTTCAATTTGAATGAAACCTGGCTCTGTTTATGCAACAACAGATGCTAATTTGTTAACTTCGCCATCAGTTAAATGTATTTCTTTCACAACAAATTTTGTCATTATATAACAATTATAGAATAAACTTGAAGTGTAAATAACTCTAAACTTTTACTGACATTTTACCCCCAACAGAGTAAATCGTAGCAAATCTAACGCTTATCACTAACGCATATACGTTTATCGGTGTTGATGGTGCATTCCCGAGTGTCTAATTAATTTCATTATCATCTGTGCTGTCTGTATCTCGTTTGCTAGGTTCACTAACATCAAAATAAAATATCGGATAAAGTATAGGAAATTCCTTCAACGATATCTGAGTTCCGTCTCCAGCATCTTGATATGGTTGCATTGAATCGAGTAAATACATGTAAGGTCTAATGATGCTTTAATTAGCTTATCTGTAAAATTACAATAAATCGTTCGTTCTGTGTATTGTTTTGAATTTATTCCAGTATATATTCGTCTAACATCAGCGTTATCAAATATTCCATTATTTTGTAGTTGGCTTCCACGTCGAACTTGTTGCTGGAATATAATAAATAATTGACGCAGTAAATGCTCACTTGAGGTTGTTGTGACTCGCCATGTGTAATTGGTTGCATTCGGAACTGTTGTTCGATATATTTTATGTTGCTGAAAATAAATTATATTTGTGTTTTTGCAGCATATCATTTAATTCTGCCATTTTAGTGATTCGCGTAGTTATTCGTGGCATCCACAGCGCAAATTTGTTTATGACAAATTGTACATAAGCCCCACCAAATCTAAACATTCAATTATTTTGTTCTGCTCGAGCTAAAAAAAAAGCGTATGCTTCACTCCACGAAATACTTTATATAGTCCCTGCAAAAGCAAAATATTGCACTTAAATTGCAGCATCATTGTAATATGACGTGATCTTGCTGCAAATGTCTTTCTTCTAGCAAAACCTTCATTGTAACGTATACTTCGACAGTCAATAGTGTTAATAGCTAAATCTGACATTGAGACGCCATCACCAGATGCATCTGGTGTGGTTATACGAAGATTATTACAAGCAGCAGTAAGTGAGACACTTGTAGCGTATGCATTGGCGTCTGCAACAAGTGCGACTATACCTGGAGCTTCCGTATTAGCAATAAGACAATTTCTTGCAGCAGCATTAGCTTCATGTATCAAAAGACCTTTTTGAATACATTCTAAAGATTATGATATACCACTTCCAGAATCTTTAAAACACATCACATTAGTTGCATTGGATCTGGAGTAATCATCAGAAAACGAAATAGTATTTAAGATTGTACTTGCAACTTGTAAGTGATTTGCAACTTGTAAGTGATTTGAAACTTCAACAGTTTGATTGGCCAGCTGTTATCGAGAACTTCTAAATAAACACCGACCAATTGTAATAAGGGCTACTTGTGCATTAGTTGCAATTGTGGCAGGTGTATTAGCCACAAATTTTCGACAATGCTTTGTGAGGCAATAGAAATACGTCCTCGTCTCTAGTATTAAATGTTCTGACACCAACCCTATCATGCTCGATTGAATTTTCATCAAGATATTCAACATATTCAAGTTCTGTTACTGTGTCGCCTGTGTCATACGTTTCTGCAAAATCGAGATAATTTTACACAGACATTTTTCTATTTATTAGGTTACACAAAATTATTGCGTCACTGGTACTTTAGATATTAAGTTTTGTATAATCTGCTCGCCATTTGGTGATAAAAGCTTTTTTGATGTTGTTATCATTGCATGTTGGTTTTATTTTGTAGGTGCGAGTTCTTTAATAACTTGTTTTATTGTCGGTGCACCTCTTTGTGGCGCTTTTTTATTTTATCAGATATGTTTTGTTCCAGAAGTTGATGCAGCTCCAGCTTCAAAAGTTTTTGATGTGTTAATTGCAATTGGCGCAACATTACGAGCAAGTCCTGGAATATTTTCAATAATTGTATTAAATAGAGTTCGCAAAACTCCTACTACTCTTTTCCTTCTTTAAACTTTTTTCTGCTTCATTATATCTCAGGTTGTATGATTTTGTCGTCTTACTGTTGTTCGTCCAAGTGCAGATAATTAGTAACAACCTTATTATTCAAATCTAACTGTCAATTGCATATTTACTTATCTTATTTGATTTTCTACATTTAGCGTATAATAAGTAATATGACGCAAACTAATTTGCATAAGAAGCCTGGTAAAACTTCTGGTGAAAAACTGTATATTGTTTGCACTTTGGTGCCTTTAGCAGAATAAGATCCAAATGCAATTGAGCAATTTACCAATATTGTGTTTAATTATATTTGTTGTATTTTCACCGACAAACGTTTGATTATCATCAGGATAAGGTTGATATATACCATATTTAAATCCAATCAGTGGAGATAAACTTACAATAAAACCATTTTTACCGTTATTCTTGCATGCAACGTATTATAATTTGGTGCCAGCTCAAAGTTGTCTGCTTTACCAACATTTTTTGCTATAAGTTCTTTTAGCGTTTTATCAGTTATTTTGTAAGCTCCTTGTAGAATTTTAATCAATATCTATTTTAAATATTGTGGAAAACAGATTACCACTATTAATCCTAACTTCGTCATTTACTCCAGTTTTAGCGTTTGCCATAGCATGACAAGTGCAGGAAATTAATACAATTTGGTATAGTTTTCACGATCAATTTAAATTGGCGGAATATACTCTACTGAACATTTTGCGCTATCTCTATCAGAATAAATAGTCTAGTAAAATGTTGCTGACATTTATTATTCTATTTTTATAAAATTAGGTAGCCGCGATTCAGTCGCGGTGTTAGGTTTCGTTTGAGAAAGATGTTAATAAATTTGTCGATCTCAAATTATCAATTATATCAATAATTTCATTGTCTATTTCAACATCATTTCCTGCTTCTTTTGATGCCATCAATATCACTAATATACCAATCATTTCAGTAACTGATGCGAATATTCTAACCCCTGTTCCTGTTTTTTTTTATTTTTGAATTTTCTCTAATCGCTCATTATTATAAAGTTCAAATAATTTTTTTCAAAATATATATTCATTTTTTAACATATTTTATCTTTAAATTTTAATGCTGTATTTCTAAAAATATTAGCAATAAGAGAATGTCTAGCTTTTTATTTTTTCATTTGACATCCACTATTAAAGCTGTATCAATTTCATTATAAGCTCCTGTATTTTATTTTATATCTACTAATCTTAATTAAATTATCATGTTTATCTTTATCCCAGTTGTAAATATTATTACCATCAGACATTTGATAATTATCCATAAAAGCAAAATATTCTTTATCCGTTATTTTTTGTTTGTTTTGTTTTTATTTATATCTCGAAATTCTTCTTCAGTTAATTTTTTGAACTTTATTCCATTATAAATCTTTGAGCTTCATATATATGTTCTCGTTTTTTTTTTATCTAATAATTTTGCTTCGGCCACTTACATTATAAATAACTTAAATATAAAGACCAACGATAATTCCATGTCGGTATAATTTTTGTCGATATAATAAATTTGATTTTCTAAAATTACATTGTCCAAATGTTTCGTACTATATTCTTTTATTTTTTCTAATTCTGCAATTGTTTCGTCGGCTTAATATTATTCTTTGTTAACATCATGACTTCTCACATTCTAAAAATTATATTTTCTATTAAAATCTTCATATTCACTACCTCTTACTTTGCTATCTATACTTTTAAAATCATATTCCAATTTTCTTTTTTCTTTTCTCTCTATTCTTAGTTCTTCTTTGTGTTATAACCTTCTTTCAATTGGTCTTTGTACTCAAAAATTCAACTCAAACTGGTCCCAATGAAAACACCTTTGGGCTCCAATGGTTAAAAGAAAACTGGGTCAGTTCTTATCATAATATGTTTACCTCTTACCGAACAACGTAGAAATATTATATTCCTAAAATCCGTAAAACAAAAATGGTTCTCACACTTACAAATGAATAATAAACAAAGTTTCCTCTCAAGCTCTAACTCTATGTTAGCAAAAGTTACAATGTTTCAAATTGCTAGGTGTTTATTAGGTCAAAACAGAACTGAACTGAATTTCTCGAAAATTTTCAAAAACTAGTAAATAAATCATTACAATAATATAAAATGAAAATAAAAATTCAAACATTTTAAAAAAGTAAACATAACAAACAAAAAATTAAATTACATATGCATAATAATCCAGCTAAAACATTATAATAAAGCGCTCATTTTTCCATATTCTCATCAAGCGTGAGGTAAAAAATTACATAAGAACTTTTATGAACTATAAAACGTGTTTATAAAATAATATTTATATGCACGGGAAAGTACATATGTTATTAAATTGTCTTTTTTTTTCTTAATGTGCTTGATGTCAGTATTCCTGTAACAAGAAACTCCACCTTGATGATCTCTAATATTTGTTTTTCATCTTGTCGACGAAAGTAAGGGTCTTTGATCAATACATACAACAATCGGATAAAGAGCTAAACTAGTGTAAACTTCAAAATGTTTTAATACCAATATCAAAGCCAAGCATTCCTTCTCAATTGTTGGCTAATTTGTTGGCGCTTTTTTAATTTCTTAGAGAAATAGCACACTGGATGATCAACCCCATATTTATCTTCTTGAACCAATACTGCTCCAGTCCCAACATCATTTGTATCAACAGATAGTTTAAATGTTTGAATGAAATTGGGAACTGTAAGAACTAGTGCACTTTTCAGTATAGCCTTTAACTTATGAAAAGCCTCAATACATTTTTCAGCCTAAAAAATTATTTTTCTTGCTCAATAAATATGTCAGGGATTCAGCCAAATTAGAAAACTTGAAACAAAATTTCCGATAGTATCCAGCCATACCTAGAAATCGCATCAGTTGCTTTATACCGACGGGCACAGTGAAATCAGAGATAGTCTTGGCATTAGCATCTAAAGGTTTAACTTGTACATGTGACACAATATGTCCTAGAAAGGCAAGACAGAAATAACTTTTGGATAAATTGATTGTCAAATTTGCATTACTGAGTCTGTTATAGAATTTCCGAAATGTTTGCTATATGTTCTTCCCATGTGTCGTTGTAGATGATAATATCATCGATGTAAGCATCACGATTATCTACACCAGAGGTAATCACATTCCTTAAACGTTCAAAAGTACTTGCCAAACCCTTCATCCCAAACGGCATAACTTAAATATTGATAAAGTCTATCTGGAGTAACAAATGACAAAATTTCTTTTGCCATTCCGTTAGTGGAATTTTCCAAAATCCTTTCAGAAAGTCAAATTTGGTGACATTCTTGGCATTATCAAATTTATCAATTTAGTCATCATTTCTTGGTAATTGAGATGAATATGTTTTAGTCTCACTGTTCACACTTCTATAATTAGTGCACATACGGAAAGTATTATCTGGTTTTCAAACAAGTATACTTGGTGAACTCCAATCACAATTACTGGGCTCTATGAAATAATTATCCAACTAATACTGAATTTCTTTTTTCAATTATTCAAGTTTGAGAGGGTTCATGCTCAATGGGTGTTGTTTTAAATGTTTGGAATTTACAATTTCAACGTCAAGAAAACTTTTATTTGTTCACGTTGGAATATCTGGAAATGAGCGCTACTATTCGAATAATACATTTTATGTTCATTCCTTTCCTGTTGATGCAAATGTGAAAGTTTGTGGTCCAGATTATTCATAATTTCCGAACTCCGAAGATTTGACATTCCAAATTAAATGAGTCCGATTGAATTCCTTCACTTAAATTCTCAATGAGCGGAACATCTACAACTAAATTAATTGCATGATTTACCTGAATATTTCTCTCAGTATACTGGTACTCCTTTAATTTATTTAGATCCCACGAGTACTATTATTATAATTTTACTCATTAATTTTTTATTAACTTTGTAAGGTCGTAGTACCTAATTTAAAGAAAATTTTTAAGAATGAGCAAGAGAGAAATAACTTTATTACAGGACTCATGAACTCCCTATATTAACGTTCTGAGAAACCAATATTTCACTTTTGACTTGAATTGCTGAATGCCGAAATCCAGTACAACTAGGTGGAAAGTTCCAGATAAAATTGACCCTTCATCAGACTGGACAGATATGGGAAGGCCAAATTGAGTATAAAACAATTGATCGAAGCTTTTACTGTTGTTTTAGTTTTAAGAGTCCTCAAAGGAATTGGCTATGGGAATCTTGCAGATGCACAAATAATGCTCAACAAGTATAGTCTTACTTGGTCTCAGATAAGGGACCAATACAATACACCATAATTCTGCTAAATAGTTCGTCAAATGCAGGAATACGTTGCAGATGAGCCTTGAGTATCTTCTGATTGGTAGTTCCTACCATTTGGAAAGTATGGCAAATTCTGCAGTATTTACAAATATAAATAATGATTTGTGGCCACTAAAAGTGACTCAAAATATTGTATTAAGCTTTATTAATCCCTAAATGACCCGTCAAAGGAGTTTCATGGGCCAGACTAAATATTTCCTGTATGTACAATTTTGGAACCACAATTTGATAGTTTACTGACACTCGTCACCAGTTGATACCTACGAATGTCTTTGTGTTCTCATAAAAATTCGAATTTTAATAAAATAACAGACAAGTATTTTAGTGGCTTAGGTTTCACTTATGGCTCTTTGAAACAAAAAGGAAATCTTATGATCGTTTTCTTTCTTCCCAAGAATTGCTTGTCGTTTGTCACCCTGATCAGACAAAGAATATTAGTAGTTAAAAGAGGATTACGGTAATCAATAACTATTGATTAATCCAAACAAGGAGTGAAAGTGACTTCATCAAAAGCTTTACCAATAAAAAATATCAGCGAAGGGAATCTTTTCCTTATCAATATCGTTATCAGGAGCTTTTTTGCCATACCTCTAGTAACTGCACAAGCTGGGCATCAATCAAGGAATTCTTTAATCGGATCGACTTTCCGATCCAATGAAGGCTTGTCAGTTACAGTGGAATTATCACAACCTTATCTCCACCTGATAATAAAAGACTCTGAGAAGCTTCTGTATCCCTTAAAATTGTAATAGGGGTAGCATTCACTAAATCACCCAAGAGTGATATAGAACCCTTCGACATGAATGGTTCATAATTCTTTATAACAAAATCATACTGGGTTTATTAGATCCAACAACTGTTGCTTTCAATACATGACCGTGACCTGACCTTTTAGAAGCAAAACCATTTGGGATATATTTATTTTGATTCTGTTGCTTAAATATCAATTTTAATCAATCATAAATGACATGTCCTTTCTTCTTGCAATAAGTACACATATGAAGAAAAGGATTTGTGATCAAGTTTATCAGAAGATTGATTTTTAAACGTTATGCAAGATTGAGTTTTAAAAGGGGTCGTATTAGACTGAAATACCGTCTTACCAGAAGACTACTGAGTGGAAAACATGCCTACAGAAAGATCTTTATGATTTAAGAAATAGTCGTCATCAAAAACGAGTAGCATTTTCTAAGGTTTCGATCTTATGCTAATCAAGATAATTCTTAATGTCACTATGGACACAATTCTTGAACTCCTATAGTAATACATGTTGTTTGGGGCTTTCATAATCTTGTTCACCTTTCTTGGCTAAGCACCATCTATCAAATGACTGCACCTTTTATCTTGCAAATTCGACATGAGTTTGTCCAGCTTATTTTATAGTTCATAAATATTTGCTCTGTTTGCGTGAGTTTGAGTTCAGACTCAGCTAACGTGGTTGAGTGAGAAAGCCAGCCAGTAGCTTTGTTCGGTGGTTCCTTCCGGGGTTATCCATAGTTCTTCCTCCACCATTAAAACTGGCCGCCATGTGTAGCCTATCTTATGCAGAAAAATGCGTTAAAATCCATAACAACAGAGCAACTAAATATTTGCCGATACGCCTCAGTGATTAACGCATAACCCTTCAAACTTGCATTCCTTAACTAAATCATAGTCAGCACATTGATGAACTGACATTGAATTGTAGACATCGCTAGCTTTACCAATGAGTACACATTGTAATAATTGAGTCAAATGCTCCTTTGGCCATTTTCAAAACGAGGAACATATTTGTCTACTTCTTTTTCTCTGAAAGGGGGCACTAACTTACCTGGATTTGCCTGTGAAGTGGGAATGTGCTTTTCACTTGCTAACTCCATTTCTTGTACTCTAATATGAAATTTCCTTTCATCGTTCTCTCTCTTTCTCTCTCTCTCTCTCTCTCTCTCTCTCTCTCTCTCTCTCTCTCTCTCTCTCTCTCTCTCTCTCTCTCTCTCTCTCTCTCTCTCTCTCTCTCTCTCTCTCTCTCTCTCTCACACACACACAAATTTTAACTGTATTTGTTTCTTTCTCCTCTTTTTCTAATAGCGTTTTTTTTCTTCTTTGTTGTATATGCATTGATTCTTTTTCTCTAATGGCAACGACATTTGTTTTATTTTTTTATCTTTCTGAAGTTCCAGATTTTTTAACTCGTACAAAATTAACGAAGAAAAGCGTGATTTGTAAAATTTAGCAACATAATTATTTCCCTAGGAAAATCAGGTAAAATAAGAAACAAGACTTACGGCTTAAGAATTAAATCCAAAACATAATCCAAAAATTAAAATATGTAAGTCCTATCAATTAAAAAGTATACAGTTCGAATCCCGATGAAGTACCAAGATGGAAGACGATGAAGTCCTCAGTAACCTGATTTGGCCTGATGTGTCATCAGTCAGTTCTCTATTGAATCACCAAGAATACTATTCCAGTTTAGAATTCATGAATAATTTTGATAAATGCCTTTATTTAAGAGTTCTGATGAGCACTAGTATTTTCTAGGGAATATAAATTACTAATTCCGAAAGATTGAAAGATTGAAAGATTGATTGACACATGTCGCAAGAATAACACCTTTGAGCTCCAAAGATTAAAAACAAGACTGGCTAAAATCACTAGAATAACGTGCTTTAAGCCTAACTAAAACGCAAAACAGATCAACTGGTAGGATCACGTGGTTACTTCCTTCTAGCGGCGTAGACACATTACATGTCTATTATCACGTACGGCTTTGACTCTTATAAATGAATCTTACTATAAGATTCAATGATAAAAAGTTTACTACACACTCAAATCTCGCTCTGAATCTAGGTCATCAAAAGATGCAATGTTTCTACTAATGCTTGTTTATCACGTCAAAACGAAGTAAACTGAATTTTCGGGAAAAATTGTCAAATCCAGTGAATACATTTATCATTACAATTGCAGGCAATAAAAGAATAAAATAGAAACATTTTAAACACACAAGCAAATAAATTACATATACATAACAGCTACTAAAATTACATCTTTTATCATTAATGCTATTTTCTAACCTTCGCTGTAAATTTTATCTCCTCTATATTTCATGTATTCCATATGTTTGGTACTATTAAGCAAAGAATTGCGAGTTTGAGTCTTCTCTATAAAAGCATATATTTAAGCGCACTCATTTTCTTGAGCAAACAAATTATTGTATATTTTATCGGTAACACATACACATGCCTCGTATCACACACACGCACACACACGCGCGCGCACACAGGCACACAAATAAATATTGTCAATCTGCTAATCTATTTTGGGATTAACCCTGTATATGACTGACTGCTGACATGTTAAAATGTGTTTATGTGTATAGTATATATTAATTTATTTGTTATATATATATATATATATATATATATATATATATATATATATATATATATATATATATATATATATATATATAAAGAAAGAGAGAGGGAGAGGGGGTGAGGATTTAACTGCGAGTTAATAAAAAAAAATTATTAAAATAAAACCTGTAAATATATTAAGGGCCATTAGGCAAATGGATTTGTAGTATTAAATGTGTCATTAAATCATTAAATAAGGATTGTTCCTCTTTTCTTATTCTTCCTCTCCTCTTCCTCTTCTTCTTCTTCTTCTTCTTCTTCTTCTTCTTCTTCTTCTTCTTATTATTATTATTATTATTATTATTATTATTATTATTATTATTATTATTATTATTATTGTTGTTGTTGTTGTTGTTGTTGCTATTTATGTGTGTCGCTTATAAGTGATTTCTGATGATGAAGTTTACGATAGCGGTGGCCTCAACAATATAACTGATTTAGTGGTTTCATATTTTATTTCTTATAGTTGATAGTTTTCTCAATTTAATAGATTATCAAAGTTTCTTTGAAGCACGTTGTAGCATCTAAACAGAATATTACAAATCTATAATGACCATCTGGTTTGAAAGGATTACGATAAATACGGGTCTAAGACTGAGTTAGCCTTGCTATTTGTTTAGGACTAAAACGATTTACCAGTTACATATGGCTGAAAACAACATGTAAAAATAAAGCGTCAGGTATAGCAAACAAGCTGCTCTCTAGTACTAAACAGATACATATTTCCGGGTAATACTCACCAATTAATGCGATCAAAATACTGATCCAAACTGGTGACTGTATAGCTAACATCTTGACATTATGGATATGGTTGTGTCGGCAAAATGATTCAATAAACTTGAAGGAAGTTTGCTGTCGTAAGCGTCGGCATGAACTGTCCTCTTTCTTTACAAAAACTATGGTCTCTTTCCTAGCGTTGAGCAAACAACTCGTCTATTTGTGTTCTTACAGGGAAGTTTATTGTATCCTTTTTACTCTCAACTACCTGCGTTGAAATACATGCCACCTGTACCACACGCCATTTTACTAGGATAATAATTGACTTGAAATACAAAAAGGAGCTTTCTAGCATTATATAGGTATAATCTTGATAAGTATAATAAAGAATGTGACGGTGAAATCTTAGTTACTAGGGAGGCGAGTTAATTACCTAGTGATTTGTTATCATGTTCACACATCCAATTGCACGTACGTTTACAATATAGCACACCACTGGTGTCGTCAATCGACCTTTACATGCAAATAAAATATATGATTGGAACATCATATAAATTCTTACAAGTTATAAACTGAAGAAATATTCATATGAAAATCTAAATACGAAAGAAAAACATGTTGCATAAATAGTGCAAGACGATATTGTTGTTGTTGTTGTTCTGCGGTTTAACGCCGTTTTCAGCACAATATAGGCTATACATGGCGGCCAGTATTAATGGTGGAGGTAGAACCCTGGAAAACACCGGGAAAAGACCACCGACCCACGAGAAACTACTGACAGGCTTTCTCACTTACTCACGTTAGCCGAGCGTGGACTCGAACTCACGCAGAGGTGAGATGGCAGTAATCCGTAACGGTCAGCGCTTTAGACCACTCGGCCAATCGGAGCCCCAGTGCAAGAGGAGGAATAAGTAGTGAGGGGCACACAAGGAGATTTTTTTGCCGTTGAGTTTATACTCACAAACTTAAGATAAATGAAGTTACTTATTTCTGATTCAAATATTTTCTCATCCAGATGGTACTTATTCCTGATCCACGATTCAACAAGTGTTTACCACTTCCTTATTGCAGATTAAAAGCTCTTCATGACATTCATCGCTATTATTCTAACCCAACTGGAGACATACCAGTGTTCTTTTGGTACCAGATATATACAGCTGAATACAGATAAATCACCGATTATATGTACACAGGATTCATGATACTGTTAGATATATATGTTTAGTAATTGGAAATAAGAATAATTAATTGGGCCAGGTACTTGGATCGTGTTTCGTGATGCATAGTGTAATGTACTAGTAGAATTCGGCATAAAAAAAAGCTTCCTAATGATTCATGAGATGTTAAATGATAAAATACTATACAAGTGTGAAATCAGATATTTATCTTTAGTAATCAAAATGTGCATAGAGGAAAATTATTTTAGTTCTTACGAGATTGAGAAGCATTCAGTTGACATCGACATCTGATTTCAAATCCTTGGAAATGGGGAAACAAATGTACAGGTACCGAGTATAAAAATACAATAAAGAGTAGATATTACAATGCCCATAAGGAGATTACCTCTCCAGCCCCTAATGTTGATCCTACAATTCACCCCTATAATGATTTTGACATAGATCGTTCTTTGATAGTTTGTATGTAGGGAAATAATTGACTCGCAGAATTAATATGGTTCATCTAGAGCAGTTGGAGTATTCAACCGTCACTGAGCAGATTGTAAACTTTCAGATGCATGCGCCATACATAAAAAAAAATCTCGATTCAACCCTGTTTTACAGTTCCTCGTTAGGGATCTGTTCAAACAGCTAGTAAAGCTAATGAAATGTTTTGTCGAGCCGATGTCGGCAAACTGCGGCTAAATATATCAGGCAGTATAGAACCGTTACAGTAATTGAGCATATTGGATCAAATTGTACGATGATTGAAGAAATATGTAGAGAACTTTGATTTGATCTCTAGATTGATTGTTCGGAGTTGAGGGTCCATTGCAACAGCAAAGTTAATAAAAAAAATTCGTCCACCCGATTGTGTGAAAGTGCAAGCTTAATATACACACACAAGTAGTATAGGAAAACCAGGTTTTCAACTCACTTTGTTTTTTTACCCTCCAAACAAGTATAAATTATCCCCCACCCCACCCCCTTTTCTTCCAAAATAAACCAGGTTTTCAACTCACCCTAGAGGAAAACCAGGTTTTCAACTCACTTTGTTTTTTTACCCTCCAAACAAGTATAAATTATAGTCCTAAATTATCCCCCACCCCACCCCCTTTTTTTTCCAAAATAAAACAGGGTTTTGACTCACCCTCCCCCACCTCTTTTTTTCCCCCTACTACTACCTGTAAACAGGTATTTTGTAACCGAACAAAACAACAGGTGTTGGAATGTGATAAGCTCTTTACACAGAGGTGACTAATTTGTTAGAACAGCGCATGTGTGGAATACAATTATTCTAAAGACGGCAAACAGGTTTTACCACAAGATAACAGGATGAAAATTAAACTGTGCATTAGAATGTTTCAGTTAACAAGGTGGAAATTAAACTAGCATTAGAATGAAAATGATATTATTTTAGTTATATTATATCTTAAGTTTAGATAAAATTTTACGTTACTCATATTTTTTATGATATTTTTTTTCATACTTGCTAACCCTCATTGGTAGAATGTCTGTTAACATATTGTCAATAATACGAAATTCACGTAATAAATCATCCATATTATATTTAACTCCTCGTAGGTAAGACCGGATGTGATCAAGTAGTTTCTTATAAGTTTTAATTGATGTTAAACAACCATGCTTCTTTATCAAAAGTCTTGGTTCTACTTTTTTACACGCTGCTGTAAGTGAAACACCAATACCAGATATAATTAACAAAAAGGGATTTAACGATATCCCACTTGAAATTATACCAGAACTGGTCATTAACAATGGTAGATATGATATTACTCGAAGGATCTTGTTGTAGTATTTATAACATTTTTTAACGCACCAATGTTTTTTGTGATAATATTTGTAGTATTGTATTAGTGCGTCCACATCTTGTTTTGGAATATCTTTTGAAATATGATTGAAATCAACTATACTTCTTTTCATTATAATATTAGTTCACATAGTCCTATGTTTGGTTAATTCATAATAAGAGCTGGTTGTTCAGCTATAAATTCCAAACACCAGAGAAAAATTATTAATTTTAAAGTTTTATCAACTGGTTCAAGTACAAATTCTTCTTCAGAATTTTGGTTTATTATTACAGATAATACTCCAGATGAGTCATCATTTAGATGACGAGATAGATATTTGGTAGATATTCTAAACTTTGCACTGCTAAGCACTGACAATCTATACATACCAGTAACTTCTGCAGTGTATTTGATAGAATTATTTTGCCTCGTCCATGTACTAGACCCAGATGCAACAGTATACACAATATTTTTAATCTGTTTGTGAGGTATTTTAATCATATTTGTTTTCTCAACAATATTAGGAATTCCACTAATAATATCATTGAGTTTTGTGTTAATATTAGCGAGTGTAATGTCAACATTTGATGGATTTCCAAAAAATTCATCTCTAATTTTGTTTATGCTTCTGCGAAAACTTGAAAATGTGTTCACGTGACTGGTAAAATTATTTTTGAGTGCTGTGATTTCATTAGTAATTAAAGCGTCCCAATCATTGACATATTTTTTAGTGACAGCATCCCCATCCTCAGTTGGGTTTCCAAGATCTGTAATCTTATTTTGTTTCATAACAATATTCCCACTAAATACATCACCATCTTTTTTAACAAAATCATTAACTGACCTACCAGAATCTTGTATATTACCTAGATTGTTAAAAGTAACGATATTATTAGCAATCGCAGCAGTATTTCGTACAACTACATCTGACAGTTTTACATTACTCGTCTTTAATCGTCCTTCTTTGTCTTGGAAAATGACAACTTCATCTGGATCTACGCTGGTAAGATTTAGTAAATTATTGATTTCATTTTTGAGCCGATCAAGAGTTGCATATTTGGATAAGTCACCTTTAAAACGTTTTGTGGATAAATCTTCTAATAGTGTTCCAAATTTTGTATAGTAGCTCATTATTTACTATCCTAGATAAAATTATCAACACTAGTTTAATATTATACAAAATGGCAAAATCGTCGATACTAAACTTTGATACAGAGAGACTAGTGAAGCATAAACATAATAATGAACTTCCTGATTGTCATTATCTTATTGTTGGGCGAACTGGATCGGGGAAAACAAATTTGCTTATGAACTTGCTTCTTGGTGATAATTTTAACTACGATAGAGTTTATATTTACACAATCAATCCACAGCAAGATAAGTATGAGTTATTAAGTGAGTATAATGAAAAGCTTCGTGATGATCTTAAAGCTGGTGAAGATTTTTTTATAATTAGGCAGCCAGAAGATCTTATTCCAGTTAATCAACTTGATGCAGATGAACATAAGATAGTAGTTTTTGATGATATTCCGCTAAACAACATGGAGATGAACAAAATAAGATCATATTTTTCACTATCCCGTAACAAACAGTGTAATTCTGTTTATCTCGCTCAAGGATTTTATAATGTTGATAGGTTTATTAGGCGAAATACGGGTTGTTTTATTTTATTTCCAGGACTGGATAATGTTGACGTTAGAAATATTGCAAGCGAGCAATGCGGTGGCGTGACAAAAGATAAGTTTATTGAACTTTACCGTAATGCTACAAAAGATAAATTTAACTTTTTCTTATTTGATAAACTTACAAATGATCCAACTAAAATGTTTCGCTGTTGTATTAACACTTACTTACAATAAAGCGTTTCAATTTTATAAAATTTATAATTATAATAATGGACAAACGAGCAAGATACAGACAACACATAGAAGATCTAAAAAAACTTGCTCAATCTCAGGCATCACTTAAGCAAAAAGTACAAGAAGCGCGACGTGGGCAAGTAACTGCTACAGAAACAACAGCTACAATTTTCAAGCCGGTTACTGAAGCATTATTAGGTAAACAACCTGAAACTAAACCACTGTCAGAAGAAGAACTTAAGCAACTACAGGAAAAAGGTTTGGTTGGAATTGTTAGAGAACAACAGGAAGCAGCTGCTGCAAAACTTGTTACTAGATCTGATGAAGAAAAGAGAAAACTGATTGAGGCACTTACAGCAAATATAGCTGATCCTGCGGCTAGACAAGCAGAAACAGATCGATTGATAAACAATCCGCTGGAACTTGAGCGAAGATTAGCAGAGTTAACAACGCAAGGAATAACAAATATTATAACAAATTTATCAGGAGACATAAAAGATATCAGAGAGGAGCAACAAAGAGTCGGTGATCTTACTGTAAGGTTTATGGAGGTTGGAGATCAAAGACTTCATTTTACAAAAAAAGCAAATGATGAGATAAAAGGTAGTGAATATGATGATTTTTTAAACAAAGAAAATATAAGGGGTATTGATGATATAAGCAAGTGGACTGATGCAGAATATCAAGCATTAATCGATAAATTTAATGTAATATTTAATGACGGAGCTGCTGCTAAAGATGAATTAAACACGGTTACAGAGATTAATAATATGATTCCACTTTATGAAAGAATGAGAAAGGGTGTCATTGCTCTCACGTTTAAAAAAACAGCAGAAAATAGCAGAGCAAAACCTTTTGGTAAAGGGTGGAGTTTTAAAAGAAAATTTGATAAACTCGATAAATCTCGTGTAGAAAAATATAGAAAAGAAAAAACAGGAACTGGTGTAAAAGTATTTACTTCAACTACTGAAATGATAGGTAGATTAATGTTATTAATATCATCAAAGGAAGCTGGGAATGTTAGTGTTGAACTTGATAATGAAATCATTGACATACTTGATCATCTAAGATCGAGTGAATTATTAACATCTGACGAATATGAAACTTTACACCGCGACTTAATCGCGGCGACTTAATTTTGTAAAATGATATAATATTAAAGGAATGCAAACAACATTATTACTAAACTCTAGCGAGTCTACAGAAGATAGCGCAAATTTTTCAGTAAATTATATTCCACCTATAGAACTAGATCCTGCAAAACAATATGAAATTGGATTAATTTCTTGTACTTGCTGGAATGCTATACCTAACGTGAAAAATGATGTTAACGATGAAATGTATTTTACTATGATTACAACATCTCCAATATCTACAACAAAAAAAATAAAAATTCCGCAAGGAGCTTATAATATTGAAGATCTAAACAAGACGATCAAAGAGCTCATAACAAAAGCTAACGGTGTGGCTGATAATTTTGAATTAGCAGCAAATTATAACACATTGCGAACTAGGATAACTTTGAAAAATATAGCAATCAATCTTGAACCAAGAGAAAGAAGTATTGCACAACTGTTAGGATTTACTGAAAAAACTTACACTGCACTTGATCAGCCTATTACATATGACAGTGAACTGCCATCAAATATAACAGAAGTAAATACAATATTAGTAAATTGCTCTACTGCTTCTGGCTCTTATACATCAAAAGGTAGCAAAGGTCAAACGATTTACAGTTTCTCACCAGAAGTCCCGCCAGGTTCTCTCATGCAAATAACTCCACGACATATTATATATTATCCTTTAAACGTTGAAGATCAAATATCAAGTATAAGGATGCAGTTGACAGATCAATCAGGAAAACAGTTACATGTTAGTAATGAAATTGTAACTTATTATTTACATCTACGCGAGCAAAAGTAAAAATTATGAAACATCAAATATAATGAAACAAAGAAAAAAAGTTTATCGAAGAAAAATAGTAGGAGGATTTTTTGGAAATATATTCACTAAAGTTATTAAAAATATTCCAGGACTAGCGCGTAAAGTTGCACCAATTGCTATTGACGCGGGTAAAGCTTTTGCAACTGGGGCTGCATCTGCCGCTGGGACTGCAGTGGGACAAAAAATAGCTAATAAAATAAAAGGAGATCCACCGACTGCATCTGAAATAAAACAAGCTATCTCAGAAATCGCTCCAACAAAAGAAACTCAAAAAGCTATGATAACAACAACAAAAAAATTATTATCACCAAAGGGCGAGCAGATCATACAAAAATTAATATCTAAAGTAACAGTGCCGCAATAAAATTTTATATAATCTAATAAAATAAAATGTCTGTTAAAAATTATCTCGACTTAACAGAAACTTATGACATCGACAACGATGTGACAGAATTCGAGTTTGTTGAGTACCTTGATGAAAATTCTAACGAACCAAATAAAACTGGTATTAGAACCTTTAACACCAGAGACGAAGATGTATTTCTACTGCCACATAAGGCTATGTTAGAAGTTCGTGGTCAGATTATGACAGTAGCCAATCCACCTGCTGCATTTGCAGTTGGAGCAGAAGTAGCTCTTATAAATAACGGTTGGAGTTTATTCAAAAGTGCTAGATATCAACTGGCTAATCAAACTGTAGAAGATATTTCGAGTCACCTACAAGTTGCAAGTATAATTTTAAATATTATTTCGTTTTCCGACGATTACTCGAGATCAACTGCAACTAACATGATGTGGTTTAAAGATACTGGACGGGGTATAGCTGAATCAACAGAATTTTTAAAGAGAGGCGCTATAGTACATGGAGCTAATGCTGATGAAAATACTGTAATTGTGAGAAATTTTCTCATTGCTAATGCTGCTGCACTAGATATTGTCGCACCTGCTGCAGATGCTAATGCAAACGCTACAAGAGTTTCTCTTACAGCAGCTTTTAATAATCTAAATATAACACCACCAGCTGCAGCTGCAGACGGTACTGCGATGTTAAATTTACTTCTTAACACACTTGATGTGAGAAATCCACGCTATAACGAAGGCTTTGCTAGGCGAAGAAAACTTGCAGCAGGATCACGTCAAATTACAATGATGCTTCCGCTAAGCATGATTTTCGGCTTTTGTCGCGATTATGATAAAGTATTTCGCGGAGTAAAACATACGCTTATTTTAGATCGAGCAGACCAAAACGATTGCTTGTTTAGATCTGGAGGGGTTGATGTACAGTTTATCATAAACAAACTTTCTTTGTGGATGCCACGTATAACACCATCAATCACTAAAATGTCAGAACTAAATAACACGCTTGATAAGCATACAAACAGAATTTACTTTAAGCAGCATAAGGTATATCAGACAGCGGTTCCAAATACTACTGACTACACGTGGAGGGTCACAACAACATCAAGCGAACAACTGCCGAGAAATATCTTTGTCGTATTTCAACAACAAGCTCGACGAGGTAACCAACAACAAAATAATGCAGTATTTGATCACTCTGATGTCAGACGAATATACGCTAGATTAAATTCAAAGCAATATCCAGAACGAGCTATCGAGTGTAATTTTGCTGATGATGTTAATAAAAATATTTCTCGACCGTACATGTACCTGCTTGACGCAATACAAAAATATCAAGATGTTGAAGATGGAACTCAAATATCAGTAGAAGAATTTCGTACGCTTTATCCTATATTTCATTTTGATGTTAGTAAACATAACGAGCGAGCTGTAGACAGCACAGCGGATATTGAAATTACCTGGACACTTGGGGCGGTTCCAGTAGCGCCGTTATACGTATACGCATTAGTGATTAGTGATAGATTTATCACGGTAGATTCTATTGGAGGTAAAATGACAGTTCAAGTTTAATCTACAGTTGTTATATAAAATGGCAAAGTATATTGTAAAAGAAGTGTATTTGACTGATGGCCAAGTTAAAAAATTAGTAGCTGCTACTGCAAAGCGAGAACAGGTATCATTAAAAATCAATCCTAATATTTCTGATGGTGTTTTAACAAAATTAATGCTAACAAAAAATCAAGTAAAAAAGTATGATCGTAAAAAAACTTTTGTTTTAAATTTGAGTGCTGCACAAATGACAGCGATGGCAAAAGAAGGTGGTTTTCTTGGTCCGGCATTATCAGTATTAACTAGTACAATAATACCTAAACTTTTGCCGGTGTTGGGAACATTAGGACTAGCAGCAGCGTCTGGAGCAATATCTGGCGCAACGAAGAAAGCAGTCGAAGGTAATGGTATCATTCGTGGAAGTGGAATAAAAAAATTGTAAATTTTATGTAAATAATATATTATAATGCCACAAAAGAAAAAGAAATCACCAACAACAAAAAAAAAGAAAGTAATAAAAACAAAATCACCAACACCAAAGTGCAAATGCATATGCAATCAAACAAAACAAGGAGGAATTATTCCGTTCGCTCCACTTTTGGCGGGACTAGCGGGAAGTCTGCTGCCAAATCTTTTAGGAATCGGACGTGGCCTAACATTACCAGGAACTCGTCGACCCCGTTGAGTAATTTTGATATCATTGATAAGTTAAAAGCGGTTCCTGGATTTCACGGAGTTTATTCTAAAGATGAGCTCTCAGCAATAAAATCACCATCTGCTGTAAGTTCATGTGTTATTAATATACAAGATTTTAATGACGGATCTGGTACGCATTGGGTAGCAGTTTATAATAATAATTATTTTGACTCGTTTGGACTTCCTCCAAGCGATGTAATAAAAAAGTATATGAAAAAAAAATTTACAAAAGTATATTATTCGTCAAATCAACTCCAACCTGTTGGAACGTCTGCTTGCGGATATTATTGTATTATGTTTATCCGACAGATGAGCAGAAATCTTAATTTTTTAAAATTTATTTTACAGTTTGATAAGCAACCTTCTCACGCTAATGATGAGATCGCAATTAATTTTATCTAAACTTATAAGTATAATAATGTCAACATACTGTCTCAAGTGTAAAACTAAAACAGAAGGTATTAATGAAACAACAGAAAAAACAAAAAACAACAGGATAATATTAAAAAGTATTTGTGCAATCTGTGGAAAAAGAAAAAATACATTTTTAAAGAAAACGTCCCCAGCGATAGTATCTCCAGCGACGTCGCTAGGATCTGGTTATCCTAATATTATTTTAGTCGACGACTAAAAATATAGAATGATATGCAACTGTGATTCTGACAGAGATTTGTGTATTGAGCAAAATAAAATTGTCGCATACTGTCAATGTTGTAACAACAGAGAAATAATAGGGTCAGGTATAGATATACATAAACTAATTGGAAAATTACCAAAACCAAAAGGCGGTTGGACATTGCCAGGGCATCGGTATACTGGTCCATGGAATCCGCTAGATCAACAACTAGATGAAAACGACAATCCATTGCCAGGACAAGAGCCTTACAATCAAGTGGATGCAATAGCAATGCGTCATGATATCTGTTATCGTGATCATGAAAACTCAAAATTAGATTGTGATAAAGTAATGTTAGACGAATTACGTGATATGGAGCCAACAAATCTACGAGAACGTTTTGATAGAAAATTTGTTCAGGGAATAATTGGAGCAAAATATAAACTTGGACTCGGAGAGTCTCGTCAATCACCTCACGATCGGGGAAATAAAGTATATGATGATCTTGCAGTCGAACTACACAGACCTAAAAAAAAAAGTTCCAACGACGTAAAGTTGTCGCTAATGGTGTAGATGATATCTGGGCAATAGATTTGGTGGATGTATCCAATCTAGCTCAGTTTAACGTTGGCGCTGATGGCGCTCCAAAAAGGTATTTGTTTAATGTTATAGATGTTTTTAGCAAATATGCTTTCAGTGTACCTGTTTCGGATAAGACAGGAACTTCAATGACCGATGCGCTAAAGCAGATAATAACAAGCACAGAAAGAAAACCAAACAAAATCTGGACTGATCATGGATCTGAGTTTTTTAACAAAAAGTTTGAACAGTTTCTAGAACAAAATAATATAAAAAGGTATGTTACAGGAAATGAGGGTAAAAGCGTTGTTGTTGAGAGATTTAATCGCACGCTAAACGAGAAAATACACAAACATATGACAGCTAAAAACACCAACAGGTACATCGATGACCTTTCTCAAATCGTAAGCGAATATAATAACACGAAACATCGAACCATCAAAATGACACCTAAAAAAGCTGTTAAAAATCCAATATTAGCAAATGAAAACATGTACCGCAGACATAAATTTAAGGTTGGTGATAAAGTTAGAATTTCTTTGATGAAAAAGGTGTTTGCAAAAGGATTTACTCCGAACTGGAGCGAAGAAGTTTTTGTAATTGATAAGGTACTTTTAACAGTACCTGTAACGTACGTTTTAAAAGATCTGGCAGGGGAACCGATTGTAGGTAGTTTTTATGAACAAGAACTACAGAAAACTGAGCAGGATGTTTTTGTTATCGAGAAAGTGATTAGAAAAAAAGGGGATAAAAGTTTAGTCAAATGGCGTGGGTATAGTGATAAATTTAACAGTTGGATCCCAACCAAGCAGATTATGATATAATGCTATTATAAATTAACTCATACTTTTGTTTGACAGATTTACATTTTACTGGTTTACATAATGATATTAGATACTGCTTACGATCGTTAGAGATCGTCATTAGATTAAAAATCTTGACAAATATGAAATCAAATTTAATATTTTTCTGTCGGCCTGGAATCTTGATATTTAAAAAAGGTTTGATTAACTGCCAGAACAGTTGTTGTTCGGCAACAGTAAAATTAAATTTAATTAGCTGCTTAGTAATGTGATACTTAACATTATACCGTTTAGTTGTTGATCTGCTGTAATTAGATCTGTCAGCAACAGTGACTATTTCACCATCATCAGATTCATTGTTATATAAAATATCATCTTCGCTATAACCAACAGATTTGTCTATAAAATCTTTGGAAAATGTAATACTATGTATGACATCATCACTGACGACCTTATCACTGACGACCTTATCACTAGTATCTTCTTCGTAGAGTTCAGCGAGTCGTTTCATCAAGTCCATTATTATAATATATTTTTATCTAATTTATTATTATAAGATGACCGATGAGATAAAATATCACCAAAAAGTTAATATAGTAAATTATAACGAACTAGCTGAAGCGGTAAGAAAATGTTTGTTGGGTTATAGTGTTGATGTTATTGTAATGCAAGGTGATTCTCATAAAATATTACTAACAGAAGCAGAAAAAAATAAAATTAATGAAAGTGCAGTAACGACGCTAAAATTTAATCACGATGATATCATAGCATTTGCTCATCATTGCTTGACTAAAACCGAATTACAAAATATTATTGATCATCATATCTAAAACCAATCCTAGCATCGTATTCTCTTGAAAAAGTTGATTTTGTTGCTCCATCAGCTATAATTTTTACGACTGCGGGATTTATCTTATAATATTTCGCCGCAGCTGAAATCGATTTGAATTCGATCTCCTCATCCGTTTCGAGGTTTTTTGAAATAACAGGTTTTATTGGGCATCTAAAATTAATACCATTACTATTTTTTCCTTTTCTCACATTTTCCTGTTGCGTTACTATCTCCAGATTTTCCAATCGATTATCAGTTTGTATATTATTGATGTGATTAATAACAAGACCATTGGGTATAGATCCATTGAACACCTCATAAACAAACCTATGACCAAGATAACGAACTTGATTTGTTGATGTTCCTCTAACAGTTACCCTAATATATCCCATATTGCTAATATTACTAAGAACTTTTTTAGTTTTTCTATTTCTAATAATACCACGATCGTTAGCCTCGTATAAATCAAATACTGGGTGCGGCTGAAACTCATCTTGTAAGGATAAATTTTCAATATTATCATCAGTGACTTTACCATTATAATGATATACACGCTGTCCCTCTGGAATATCATCGCAGAACAACGTGTAAATAAAATCTTTTCTAAATATTGCAATCCTCTCGGCATTATCTCCCTTTACACTAATATTATAACCCGCTGACGTTAATTTGCCAACAGGTATTCTAGTTTTAATGTTAATAACCGAACCAATTACATTTCCAGCGTATAAGTTATACTTTGGGTGAATTTGATAAATCTCTTGCTCACGTGCGCTTGTCAGATTTACTGTCATTATATTATAGGTAATATTTTTTATCTCTAATTGATTTTTAGCGCATGCGCAGTGTGAGATAAAGTTATATTTTGGGTGAACTTGATATGTTTCTTGCTCACATGTGTTTGTTAGATTTGCTGTCATTATATTATAGGTGATATTTTTTATCTCTAATTGATTTTTAGCGCATGCGCAGTGTGAGGTAAAGTTATGTTTTGGGTGAACTTGATATGCTTCTTGCTCACATGTGTTTGTTAGATTTGCTGTCATTATATTATAGGAGATATTTTTTATCTCTAATTGATTTTTAGCGCATGCGCAGTGTGAAAAAATTATCAATTAGATATTACATTATAGTATAATAATGTTAAAATTGCGTGATATAGCTAAGAGAAGCTTTATGGGAGAACCTAATAAAATAGCGACTGCTTTTGCAGGTTTTGATAATAGTTATCAGTTTGATAATCAAATTGTTTTAGTAAATTTTAATGCAACTAATCTTTACCACCTATTACAGACAATTGTAAAACGTGAGCTCGAAAAACATAAAAGTATCAGATTATTTGTGCAATATCATGTTATATTTTCAAAGTTAGTTATAATGGAAGAATTAACTAACAAGGAAATTGCAGAACCTTATATTAACGCAAAATCGAGACGTGTTTTGCTTGGGACTGATCTATTATCACTATCTGATGAAATACACCAAGAAATTGGAAAAAAAATAGAGGAATTTAGTCAATTAGGTTCGGGTTGGAAGTTTGAAATGATCAAAGGAATATTGTTTCACACGATGAAATATAATGTATTACGAGGTAGTTCATACGTCGACCTGCCACCAAAAATAAAAAGTAAAAGATGTTGTATAAACATCAAAAACGTAGATAACAAATGTTTCCAATGGGCTGTTCTTTCCGCACTATTCCCAGCAGAAAAAAACGCTACTCGTGTTGAAAGGTATATCAGTCATGTGTCTAGATTAAATTTTAAAGATATTAACTTTCCAGTGGCAGAAAATCAAATACCAAAATTTGAAAAGCAGAATAATGTTTCAATTAACGTTTTCGGACTAGATGAAAAGGAGGACGTATATCCGAGATATATTTCAGAAAAAGCTTCACAATCAACTATAAATTTACTGTACTACAAAAATCATTATGTTTGGATTAAAAACTTTAACGGACTAGTTGGTAGACAGTACAATAAGGATAAGAACAAAAAGTTCTTTTGTTACCGCTGCTTGCATGGCTGTACAAGCAATGAAACATTACAAAAGCATTTGCAGTACTGTAGTGATGTGCAAAGAATAACAATGCCATCTAAAAAAGATAGTGTGTTACAGTTTGTCCATCATAATCACAAACTAAAAATTCCTTTCGTCATATACGCTGATTTCGAATGCCTACTTCAACCTGTACTTGGTGTAGAAAATAATCCTAATCAATCGAGTACAAGAAAAGTTCAAAATCATGTTCCGTGTGGAGTAGCGTATAAGGTAGTTTGTTGTACTGATTCTAGATTATCTAAATCAATCAAATTATATCGTGGTAAAAATCCAGCTGTTTGGCTTCTCAAGCAGTTGATTAACGAAGTTGATAATATATTTACTCATTTGAAAAAAGTAACGCCAATGTTAAAATTAACACCTCAACAAGAATCCGCTCACGAGCAAGCAGAAATTTGTCATATTTGTGAAAAAGCTTTTGACGATGATAAAAAAGTACATGACCATTGTCATTTGACTGGACAGTATCGTGGAGCGGCTCATAATCAGTGTAATTTAAAATTTCATGCTCCAGATTTTATGCCGGTTATTCTTCACAATTTTCGAGGATATGATAGCCATATTATAGTAGAAGCTTTTGGTGATCCTGAGATAAAAGCTCATCTAAAACTCGATAACGTCATCAAATGCATCCCAAATAATTTTGAAAAGTACATGTCAGTTACGCTAGGTAAATTACGTTTTATTGACAGCCTGCAGTTTATGGCAGCCTCGTTAGATGAGTTAGTGAAAGGTTGTAGTAAATTTGATAACCTAAGAGACTGTTTTGGAGATAAATTTAATCTACTAGCTAAAAAAGGAGTTTTTCCATACGAATACCTCGACGATTGGAGTAAATTTGATGAAATATCTTTACCTGACAAAGACAAATTTTACTCACAACTTAAAAACGAAAATATAACTGATGATGAGTACAGGTATGCACAAGATATTTGGAAAGAGTTTGATTGTGAGACTTTTGGTGATTATCATGATTTATACCTGAAAACTGATGTGTTATTACTAGCAGATGTTTTTGAAAGTTTTCGTGAAGTGAGTTATAATAATTATGGACTAGATCCTTGCTGGTATTATTCTGCCCCTGGGTTGTCATGGGATGCTTTGCTAAAGTTTAGTAAGGTAAGGTTAGAATTACTGACAGACGTGGATATGTTCAATTTTATCGAAAAAGGTATCCGAGGCGGTATTAGCGTGATAACAAAAAAATATGCTGAAGCAAACAACAAATACCTGAAACAGTATAACCCTGACCTTCCTTCGAAGTATATAATTTATCTAGATTGTAATAATCTTTACGGTGGTTCGATGGCAGAACCAATGCCTTTTAGCGGATTTCATTGGATCACGGTTGATCGATTTCTATCAGAGACAGAAAAAAAGATACCTGACGATGTTTCCTATTTCGTTGAAGTTGATCTTGATTATCCAAATTCGCTACACAAATTACATAACGATTACCCTTTCTGTGCGGAATCGATGGGTATAGATTATAGTTTGTTATCAAAAGAACAACAAGCGTTAGCATCACCAAGGCAACATTCTATGGTCAAGAAACTAGTACCAAATTTACTTGATAAGAAAAATTATGTTTTACATTACAAAGTTTTAAAACAAGCAGTCGATGCTGGTCTTGTGTTGAGAAAAGTTCATCGTGTACTAAAATTTAATCAGTCGCCGTGGATGAGAGGTTACATTAACTCGAACACTTCAAGAAGAGCTGTAGCGAAAACAGAGTTTGAGAAAAACTTCTTTAAACTGATGAACAATTCCGTTTTTGGTAAGACGATGGAGAATATTAGGAAACGCGTAAATATTGAAATAGTTAATGATGTCAATCGCAGAAACAAACTTGTGTCAGACGATGATTTTGTGAGCATGAAAATATTTAATGAAAATCTTGTTGCGATACAAAGAAGAAAAACAAATCTAAAACTAAACAAGCCGATCTATGTTGGAGCTGCAGTGTTAGATTTATCAAAGTGGATGATGTACGATTTTCATTACACTTTTGTTAAAAATCAGTGGCCGGCTAGTAGATTATTGTTTACTGATACTGATTCACTCGTGTATGAAATTGAATGTGAGGACATCTATCAGGACATGTACAATAATCGACATCTGTTTGATCTTTCCGATTATCCACGTGACAGTAAATTTCATGACGACACAAATAAAAAGGTTATTGGTAAGTTTAAAGATGAAATGAACTCGAGCGCTATCAAATACTTTATCGGATTACGTAGTAAAATGTATGCCGTATTGTTAGATAATAATAAAATAACGAAAAAAGCCAAAGGTCTGCCTCGTAATTTTGTTAAAAAGTTTATGAAATTTGATGACTACAGGTATGCGCTTGATGGTGGTGTTAGTTTTATGAGAGCTATGGCAATTCGAACTAATCATCATAAACTCGAAACAGATGTCATTATCAAACGTGGATTGTATAATTTTGATGACAAACGCTATTGTGAAAATGGGGTAGATACATTTGCCCTTGGGTATTGTTATGATGATAGATCTATACTCGACATTATCTTTTCCAACTGAAATTTTATCTAAACTTATAAAATAATGCTTGAAAATTTGACAATGACAAATAGCTACAATAGTAACATCAAATATCTAATGATGGACGGTAAACAATTGACAGTTGAATTTAATAATGAAACATCAGGTATATGTTTTAATGGAACATGTGACAAGTTAAAACTTTCGCTCATCAGATCTGATAACAGCATGTATTTCAATTATCTCGAACAATTGTATCAAAAGTTGCTAGCGGAATTTAAAAACTTTCACAGCCCCATTAGCCAACAAAACTATACTAAACTCACAATTGATCTCGATCGGTCAAAGGTATATTTTATCAACAAAAAATATCCTCTGAACAAACCAGAAATGAAAGATCTGTTTGAGTCCCGTCGCTGTGTGAGTGGTAAAGTAAAATTTAGTATCTATAGTCGTGATAGTGAAATATTTTTAATATCAACAGTTGAAACATTAATCATTGGTAACGAGATATAAAATAATATCATTTTCATTCTAATGCTAGTTTAATTTCCACCTTGTTAACTGAAACGTTCTAATGCACAGTTTAATTTTCATCCTGTTATCTTGTGGTAAAACCCGTTTGCCGTCTTTAGAATAATTGTATTCCACACATGCGCTGTTCTAACAAATTAGTCACCTCTGTGTAAAGAGCTTATCGCATTCCAACACCTGTTGTTTTGTTTGGTTACAAAATACCTGTTTACAGGTAGTAGTAGGGGGAAAAAAAGAGGTGGGGGAGGGTGAGTCAAAACCCTGTTTTATTTTGGAAAAAAAAGGGGTGGGGTGGGGGATAATTTAGGACTATAATTTATACTTGTTTGGAGGGTAAAAAAACAAAGTGAGTTGAAAACCTGGTTTTCCTCTAGGGTGAGTTGAAAACCTGGTTTATTTTGGAAGAAAAGGGGGTGGGGTGGGGGATAATTTATACTTGTTTGGAGGGTAAAAAAACAAAGTGAGTTGAAAACCTGGTTTTCCTATACTACTACACACAGTAAATCCAACTTATACAAAGTAACATCCCCTCCTTGCAGAGGTTTAACATAGACCCTTAATTGAGCTTTTATCTCTGGGAATATTTCGATCAGCTAAAGAGCCTTGACGAATTTGTCCGTGACGGATCAGCAAAATAAAGGGCAACTTATTGCAACCGGTTATCAAAGCAAGTAAAATGTAAATATATTCTATCAATCTATTTTACTAATTGAGCCCCTACATAGAGGATTTTAATTTGAGCGCCTCTTAAAAAGGGTCTTGCTAGATATATGTTTAAATAGTATGAAACGCTTAAAGAAGATTCGTCGAGCCGATTTTGAGAAATCGGGAGATCAATATATGCTAGGTATAATAAAGCTCACAAGGAGATTCCCTCTTCAGTACATGCGCGAACAATACCGTTCATCCTAAAATGCTTTTCGATATCGATCGTTCTTTGACAGCTTATGCGTAGAGATATCTTTGGCTCGTGAAAGAAGTATTGATGACGTCAGTGGAGAACAATCTCAGAAATCGGACGTTCTTTACGGATACCGGCTTTATTCAAGTGTCTGTCTTTGGTCAGATTGTAGTTGATTTTGCAATGCGTGATCCTTTACAGAGATAATGTTGATTTCAACATCTGTTTCGCAATTATTTAGGGATGTTTAATAACAGTTTCGAAAATAGTCGTCGAGCTGTTTTCGGGAAATTGGGGCTAAATATGTTTGGGTATAAAAGACATACCGAAAGAGAATAAAATATTAGGTTTACAAATGGATCATAACATTCCCTATTTGAAGAGTTTTAACATGGACCCTTCCTTGGTAATTTATCTCTCGAGATATTGTCGTTCCACAAAAGAAGTTGAGTAATCGGCGAAATACATAGAAATTTATTGGTATCGTGTATGCAATACACGCACAATGTGGATCGATTATATCAATACTTTGTACTAACTGAATCCCTGCTGATAGGGTTCTGGTTTCATTGCCTCTTCCAATATTTATTCGGAGGGTTATATTCCAGCATCGGAAAAAAGGTTAAGAAATAGGAGATCAATATGTGGTAGGTATAAAAATGCCCACAAGGAGACTACCTCCTATTCAGTCCATATGTGGACTCTACGTTTCACCAACAAAACCATTTCGAAGTGGATAGTTCATTCATAGTTTTTACGCAGGGATAAATGTGACTCCTAAAAGAAGCATTGACGGAGCAGTGGGAAAAATATGAGGGTCTTTATAGATAATTTATAGATATTCAACCGTTACAGGCGTTCATTACAGTGTAACCACATTTTTTATGCGTGAATCCCTACTTAGAAAATTTTGATTTCAACACTAGTTTTGCAGTTTCTAATTAGGAAATTATTCCAACAGCAGTTAAAGCTAATACAAAAATTCGTCCAGTCGATCTAGAGAAATTTCGGGTTTAAAAATGTAGGTCGTGTTCAGCACGTGCAGTTAAAAGATTAAATCTTACGTTAACAGATGTGCCAACACTTCTTTAAGAATTTGGATCTAAGAATAATTTGGACACATGGAAGAATTCTTGATGAATTTCGAGAAGAAGAATCAGCTAAATGAGCAACAGGTTTTGAGTGCCCGTTATGTAAAAAACGTTCAATGTGGATCAATTGTATCAATATTTTATACTAAATGACAGAATCCCTACTTAAAGTTGTTAGGGCTTTCTTGTGGATGCCTCTTGGTGAATTTCTAGCTAAAACTCTGTTCCAACATTTGGGAAAGTTTAAAGAAAATTTGTCGATTCAATTTCAAGAGATAGGAGCACAATATCTGGCAGGTATCAAAGAACACAAAAAAGCAATCTCTTTAGTCCATATGTGGACCCTACTAAAGTTACTAAAATGATTTCAACATGGATCGTTCTTTTAAATGTTTGTACATCGTGACATATTTGACACCCAGAAGACATTTTGACGTAGTTGCGAGCAGTCAGATAAATAAGAAAGCCTTTATGGCTATCAGTATTACTCAAGTGTTACACTGTTTTTACAGATTGTTGCGAAGTTTAGAGATGCTTGAACAACCACTTAGATAATTATCATTTTAACTACTGTTTCACAGTTCCTAGTTAGGTTTCAGTTTTAACAGCAGGCAAAGTTAATGACAACACTTTGAGGAATTTTGGCTAAATAATGTAGGGGGTATGGCACATGCCGTATTTTATGCAAGCACGTGTGAAATATCCCCTTAAAAAAGTTTTGACATGGACGCTTTTCGACATTTTGTCTCTAGGAATATTTGCGACCCACGAAGGAAGTTTTGACGAGGAAGCAAAGAAATGAAGATCAACTGCGTATGGGTACCGCTTGTCAAAATACGTGCATTGTTGATGGATTGTATCAATATTTGGTATTAACTGGCTGAACTCTTACTTAGAGAATTTTGATTTAAACACCTCTATGAGGGTGTCATTTTTGGGATCTGTTCCAACTATTGCGAAAGATTGAAAAAAGTGGTCAAGCTGATTCAAGAAATTTGAAGCTTTATATATGGTAGTTATTACAAAGCCCACGGGGACATATGGTAATACTTGCAAAACAAGTCATCAATTAGACAAATAAACATAATTTACATAAATGATGATAATTTCAGATTTTATTTCTGAACAAAATATTTATGTGCAAATGATATACCTCGAATCCCCTTCAAACAGTGGCCGAGTGGTCTAAAGCGCTCTCCGTTACGGATCACTGTCATCTCATCTGTATCTGCGTGAGTTCGAGTCTAAGATTCGGCGAATGTAGATATGTGAGAAAGCTTGCCAGTAGCTTCTGGTGGGTCGGTGGTTCTTTCCGCGGATTTCCCGGTTTCTTCCTCCACCATTATTACTGGCCGCCATGTAGAGCCTATCGTGTGCTGAAAAATGTCGTTAAGCCCCACAACAACAACAACAACAACAACCTTCAAACATAATGGTTGAACCCTATTCCATTGTCTCTTTTCAGCAGGCATTTGTATAACCACGGTACAAGAATTCACATGATATGCGTATGTCATTCAATAGGGATCAATTTCAAAGATACTGTGATATGTGATCCCCAATAAAAATACAGATGTGACGTATTGGGCTATCACTTAACAATATTAGCTGTATGTTCCGGAATGACGCATTTTACTAAATTTATGAAATATCAAGAATTTTGTGAATTATTTGCTATTTAGTTACTGGATCACTTGCAAACGTTTTAAGAGCTTAACATCTAAATTGCGTTTTCCACAATTAACTCTTTTTGCAATTATGCGAACGTTAGATTCATGCCATGAATAATACGGATTGTCGTCGTCGTATTTCTCGTAATTATTGTAGCATATTTGCTGTTACTGATAATCACTAATATTATTACTATATCCCAATCATTCCAATAAGTACCAAACTAAGCAGAAGCCTAATGTATTTTATAAATCAGGAATTCATTATGGTTATATGTTGATGATTTAGAATGGAGTTAGATATAATGACGAATTATATTGCTACGGTAACAATAATACAGAAACCAGTTACTTTTTTAAAGTAAAAAAAATGGATGCATATTCCTTTTTGAGTTGCGAATACGATAAAAGGAATGATAAAGGAATAAGTAACTTGTTATTTAATATCCTTCTCTCCTGATTCCCCTAGAATTTAAAACATAGTTTTAGCATTGCTGGAGATAAAATCTCAACGAAGGTCCATGTCAACATGTTTTAGGAGGGTGTATTACGGTTTATATGTATCCGTAAGATTCAGTCCCAATGCGGCATGTGTTACACCCCCGCCCCACTCCCCATCCATTTATCCAAATATTCTCTAAATGGGAATGACGATGTTTTGTTGTTTTGTTTTGTTTTTTCTGTTGAAATTGTGCGCCTCTGGGAACAGATACCTAAGTAGACACGGACAATCGAGTGCTGAAACAAAAATTATCTAAACAGAGTTCACGCATCACAGGATATGGATATATCCTATATTAGATTAACATTACCTGTGTCCATATAGACCATTCTATTTATCTGATTGCTCTTGGCAGATTGCGCCTATACTTCATTTTGGGGTAACACATTTTCCTAGGTGCACGATATCAAAGAGGAGTCCATGTCAAATCGCTCAAAGAGGGGATGTTTATGAATATATGTATGCTCAAGATATACCCTTTTACTTCATGTGTTGTACAACCCTTCCAATATATTTATCCCGTAATTTATCGAAATCTGCTCGACGAATTTTCACTTAGCGTCGGCTTCTGTTAACACCGAACGTTAAATAGGAACTGTCAAACAGGGGGTTGAAATAAAACTTCTCTAAGTAGGAGTTCACGCATAGGAAAGCTGGGCTACAATCCTTGCAAAGACTTATGCTTTAATAATACCATCGATATACATAATGGCCATTCTTTTACTCTGATTCCTCTACAAGAAGTTCGACAATACTTTTGGGGGGAGACAAATATATCACTAAATTTATACCCTCAAAGAACTATCCATAACAAGATCATTCTAGTTGTGAGATGTAGGGGCCACATACGGACTGAATAGGTGGTCTTCTTGTTTTCCTTCTTAAACCTACCATACAGCGCTCTCCGGATTTCTCAAAATCGCTAAACGAATCTTCTTTATACTTTTCTTACTATTGGAACTGATCCCTCGCAGGAAACTCTCCAAGTAACATTGATATCATATACTCTATGAAGGGATACAGTTCGTACAAATTATTCATATAATCTATTAACATTTTGCGTGTTTTCCACATCCGGTACCTAACTGTTGCGCCTTATTTCGCTGATTGATTCTTCTATTAGAAATTGACCAAGACTTTCTTCATCGGTCGAATATATCGCCAGAGATAAAATGTTAAAGATGATTATTTATCAAAACGCTTGAAAGAAGGGATATAAGCTCGAGTGACAATACATTAGAGTTTATCCTCTTACAGCATGTATTATAAGAAACATCCCACCCCCTCATTTATTTAGCCGCAATTTGTCGGTCTCATCTCTCCATAGTTTTCATTAACTTTAGCAGCTGTTTGAACAGATCCCTAACTAGGAACTGTGATACAGGGATTGAAATCGAATTTCTCTGAGATTGAGCTAATGCATCACAAAGTTTGCCTATAATCTGCCCAAGGACCGTAGCGGTGGAATATTCCCGGTATCCGTAAAGACCATCCAGTTTCTCCGATTGCTCTTGACGAATCTTGTCAGTACTTATTTTGATAGTTAATTATGTCCCTACATACAAACTGTCAAGGAACAAGCCATGTCAATATCATTTTAAAGGTAAAATGTTGCATCAACAAGAGATAATCTCCTTATGGGCTTTTAGTACACCTAGCAAAAAAATTGAAATCAGGATTTCGCAAAATCGAATAGATGAATTTTCTTTAAACATTCTCATCTTTATGAAAACATTTCCTTATCTAGCAACTGCCACATCATTGAAAATGAGATGTTTGGATTGTGTGTTAGCCTCCTGGTTCCGTACCACTAGTTTTTTTTTGTATTGGCTTTGTGTTTTTCAGCTGGTTTCGTACCAATGGATTGTGTGTTAGCCAGCTGGTTCCGTACCAATGGACTGGTTTAGCTGTTATTCTGTATGTTTTCAGTTGCTACTAGTTCATGCGTAGCGTACTTGGGTTCCACACCTCACTACTCGACACTTCATTGGCCATTGGTCCGCACCTCATTACAGCGAACCGTGATTTTCATAATATTACAATATTGGTTTCGCATTTGCAACGATTGCTGCGTAGTAATCAACTAACATTGAGGTAGTTATTAACTTTTTATGGCATTCCTTACAGAATGCCCCTTACGAAGAAGGCTGAGGCGGCGTCCAAAGTGTCAGTGAAGAGAGCCAGACCATCAAGGTCCAAAGTCCAAGAGTCGGCAAAGAGGCCCAGAAAGAAGGCGCCATCATCAACACCAACTGCCAACAACCCTCAATATGGATCATCCACCGAAGGGGCTTTTATGGACCAACATCTGATTAATGTTATAACACAACAGGTCTCCGACAGGCTCACCACCCAAATGAAACGGGAGATGAATAACAAATTTGATCATCTGGTAGAGATGCTCAGGTCTTCCACGGAAAATAGTCCCCAAACTGGTTATCCATATGTACCCTTCGTGCCGAAAGAAAACACAGCACCAGCATCCATGGTCTCCTATGCAATTGTGGAAAACACATCTTTCCTCACAGGTACAGCTGTGGATGCAGGAAACGTCCTCCAAATCATTCATGCCTCCGGGGCGCTTTCCAAATCACATTTTGTAAGCTCGTCGGTCTCCCCATCCGCTTTAAAGTATCCGAAGGGGGCTTATTTTGCGTATCACAATAGCGGTCGCTGTTCGTTGGGATTTTCATGCAATGCTTCAATTGTTTAGGGGGACATTCATTCATTCGCTGCCCCAAACAAATTTCTCACTCCCTTAAGGAACTTCCACGATACAGCCAGCAACCGCAGCGACCTAACAACCAGCTTTTTCGTTTACAACGAGCAGAGCAGCCTGGAAACACTAACCCGAACAACAAGAAGGCTGTCGGCAAATAGTGCTTACCTGTGACTACCCCTGTCAAAATTGACCGCTTGCAATATTGGCTTCACGATTTCGATCCTGCCACAAAGGAATACCTGCTTTTTAGGCTTTTTTAAGGTTTTCGATGTTGGGTTTAGGGGGCCATTGCAACTACGCATATATAAGAATCTGAAATCGACTCAAGCTAATGCCCAAATTACTGAAGAAATGATACAGAAAAAATTGACAACGGGTCTTTTTTCAGGGCTGTTTCTTACAAAACCATTTCCCAATTTACGCATTTGACCTTTGGGTCTAATCAAAAAGAAAACTCCTGGTTGTTTCAGACTAATTCATAACCCTTCCTTCCCACCGGACGACTCAGTTAACGATGGAATTCCAACTAAACAATCAAGAGTACACTATGAAAGCAATAAATAATGCCATCAAATGTATAAAACAGCTGGGTAGGGGGTGTTTTATGGCCAAAACAGACAGATCAAATGCTTTCCGCATTTATACTATCTGTCCCATCAATATCATTGTTTCGGCTTTTTGTGGCTGAATAGGCACTATTTTGACAAATGTTTACCAATGGGTTGTAGTTCCAGTTGCCAGATATTTGAGACCTTTAGCAATTCCCTTCAATGGATAGCGAATACAAAGTTATCTATAGCACACATGACACATATTTTGGACGATTTCTTTATACTACATACAATTTGTCTCCAATGCCAGCAGAAACTTGATCGCTTCCTGACTGTATGTGTTGATATCGGCGTTCCTATGGCTGCGGATAAAACATTTGCCCCATCGACAACCATGACTTACCTCCGATACGAATTGGATTCCGTGAGAATGGATGTTCGCCTTCCCACGGACAAACTTGAAAAATGTGCTAAACTCATACATTTATATCTTGCGCGAGATAAAAGTACTGTCAATGAGTTGCAATCCATCATAGGTACTCTTAACTTTGCTTGCGCAGTTGTCCTGCCGGGAAGGGTCTTTCTTAGGCGATTCATCAACTTGACAATTGGCATCTCAAACCTGCATTAGATTAACAAAAGAGGCAAAGGAAGATTTAATGGCATGTCAAACCTTTTTAAGTGGTTTTAACGGTAGGTTCTTATTCTTACCTGACATTTAGATGACTTCTGACTCGTTGGACTTGTACACAGATGCTCCTGCCTCAGTAGGATATGGTGCAGTCCTAGGCACACTATTTTTATGGCATTTGGGACAAGACATGGGCATATCATAATATAACGCTTCTAGAATGCTACCCCATCGTTCTGGCAGTTCAGATCTGGTAATAACACGTATCCAATAAATGTATGTATTTTCACACTGACAATCAAGCCTTAGTTAAAATCATAAACAATCAATCCCCTAAGGACACAAAAATCATGCATTTCATTCGCAAATGTGTACTCTCTTGCCTTAAATTAAATATTTTGTTCAAGCCAAAACATATATCTGGTACACGTAACATACTCGCCGATGCCCTTTCTCGCCAACAGGTTTCGAGTTTCCACGCCATGCCACCCTATGGGGACTCGCACCCTCATCGCATTCCGCGTCTTCCAACCTTGCCAATCTAGAGAGTACGCTTGACCATTTGCTCAAAAACATTCTTCACCCATCTACGCAAGCCACATATAAGAGGGCTTGCACGCTATATAAAGAGTTCATATCAAACACCCTGACCAAATTTTCTCTCCCATTATCAATAACCAATTTGGCCTTTTTCATAGCGCACTTAATCAACAAGAAATATGCTGCATCCTCGATATCCACTTTTGTTTCTGCAGTTGGCTATGTTCACAAACTCAATGGCTTCTCTGACCCTTCGTCATCTTTCCTTATTCAGAAACTGTTTCAAACCATTCACAAAAGTAAATCTCACGATGTTCGTTTGCCAATTGACAAGTTGTACTGGATAAGCTCACAGTTTCAATGATGCATACAGTCTCAAACCCTTTCAGGCGTACTATGTTTTCGACCATGTTTACATTGGCTTTCCATGACTTTCTCAGAATAGGAGAGATAACAGTGCAAGCGACTGCACATCAGAATGATAATTTGATAAAATTATTTCAAGTCGTTTTCTCCCACAAGCGTCTTACAATCACTTTTCGACACTTCAAACACGGCTCAGGACGATCATATATTTTGCATGTTGCTGCTCAACAAAATCCTGCTACATGTCCGATGCCTCATTTACATGCATACATGACACTCAGGGGTAATACTCCAGGACCACTTTTCATGAACCGCAATGGTCAATCAGTTTCTAGAGTATACTTTAGTACAGAACTTAGAAGACCACTTTGCTTTTGTGGCTTTGACTCTTACCATTTTAAGTCCCATAGTTTCAGAATTTGAGCTGCCACTGAGGCGGCTAGACAAGGTTTAAGTTTAAATGACAACCAAATAAGGGAATTAGGCCGCTAGAAATCGGATGCATTTAAAAAATACATGTGGTTAGGCAAAAGGGTCTCGGCTTTGTAACACTTCAGTTAAGTCACTTTTCTAAGATCGCCATTCTGCTGTGTGGTTTATTGTTCTTTTCAGTTCTCGTGGGTTTCGCAGACCTAGATCCCTGGTCATCGACCGTGCTTTGCGGGAATGGCACACATTCGACTCGAACTAATCCGTATCTACCTGCTGTTTCGACCGCCGGAAGCGTATGAGGGTACTCTGACAGCTCCGGAAGACCAACAGCGCACTCAGGAAGTACGCGGATCAGCTTTCATTTTGTAAACAACCCAAGACATAACTAACAATAAACATGTTAGGTTATTTATTACGCTAACTATTGATTACTTTTTCTTTGGGTTTTTTGGGTGGTGGTGGTCATTGACTTTGGTTAAATTGCAATTGTTTCAGACTTTATTAAATTACATCATTCAGTATTAAGTCAAGCAAAAAAAATAATAAATTCGATATAAGCTGTATGCATAAATGTAACGAAGTGGATTATTGACATTGAGAAAGGCACTAGACTCTGTAGATATTTGTAAGAACGTATATGGGACCAAAATATACTAGAATCCATGCCAAGCCTACTGTCCACCATGCTTAAAATCATGCGCTATAAACTAGTTTCTTGTTATATCTGATAAAGCTACTAAGGAAGCAATTGCGGAATTTCCTCAAAAGCTATTTTATGATTTTATGCGGTGTAACTACCTTGTAACTGATTGGATTTTCAAGTAACATAATATTAATTGTAAGTAATCCTCTACACAATGTTGTCCTGTAAATTATCTTAACAATTTTGTTTCTTTCTGAAATTTTTCCGCTAACGTTATTTGGGAAAATGATGATATGGTTATTTAATACTTATATAAAATCAACTATTCTGTCAGAATAATGATTCACTAAAAATGACAATAGTTGAGGCACACCTACAAATATTTCTGGGGTATGTTAATTACATCTTGTAGGATCAAACGTTGCGCCCTACATTCTGTGTTCCTGTAAATTTCATATCATGTGGCTTGGTTATTTTATTTTAGCTCACTTTCTTAAGGGCACATGTTTCTTAGATCTGCTTTGCAGCGGATTTTCATGACTTTATGTGTGCTTAGATCATGTATAAATATTATACTTGATATATTTAATATATGCTAATTGAAAAGATTGATATTATTATGTTTATTTGTTTTCTAAGAAACCACTTAATGCCTTCACAAGTTCTATTTCGCTTTCATCCTTTTTTTACAAATTCAGTTTTCTTTGCCTCTTCAAATACAAGTAAAGTAAATGCCAACATAAACTGTCACGCTATACAGTGTCAATGACATGATAAGCAAACTTAAAAATGAAAATGAAATCAGCTATGAACGGTTCATTTTGATCATCAACCAGTTCAAAGAATGCAAAGAAATATAAGTAGAAATACGGAAACACTTAATAAAGAAACACAAGAAGTGAAGCCGGAAAAAAGAAATCAAAGAAAAAGAGTCTTAGATAAACGTACAGGAAATGAAACAAGTTGAAAATCATTCCTTTAAATGCAGGATATTTAGGCTTTGGAATACCTAAATTTTCCTATTCAAATTTCTAGCATTAGCCAACACACACGAGGTTTCCATGTCGTATGGCCACGTTTAGTACTAAATAATTAAACGATTTATCAGATGATCGCAGACGCAGAGCATTGCTGTAAGCGACGAAGTGTCCAGCATGGAAAATTGACCTTTGCAAATCATGAGAGCTTATCACAATAGACTCAATTACTAGTAACAGAAATAGGAAAGTATCAATTACATTTAACGCAAAGATTACTTGTTGATGGTTCTTACAATACTTCCGACTCATCAAGATGCAATATCAGCTGTCAAATCAATAACAATAATTTAATTTTTGATGGTTATCACAACATTGTGATATGAATGGAAATTTTAGAGACAATAACTGAAATGGTGAAAATGAAGACAGCATTGATGTTGAATGTATGAAACAGCACTTAAACAAATTAGAGATGGCACACGTACAATTAGTACCAGAGAAAAATGCACAATTTAATTAATACAGAATAATTTGACTACCTGAATGGAAGATTCAGAGTAAGAGGTTTGGTTATTCAGTATCTGCCGAAGTACGGTTGATACAAAACTCCTAACAAGCACGGGACGATAATACAAGATACTAGTTTCCTTAATCCAAGCCAGCCTTTCATGGCTCATACTTCCAACAGTAGTAAACCCAAAATTTATAAGTTTTCATACCAAAGTGTGCCCTAAATAACTTGAATGCATCTACTTGTTTTTTTTCGTCCCGTGTATGAAGATTAAATCAGATGTTAACTGTTCATGGTAAAAACTGTGGGTAGAATACTCGTGAAAGACATCGCCATATTCATCGGAAATGATGACATTTTCAAGTCAAAAAACATCAATGTTTTCATAATATACAGAGAGTCGTGGCTGCCGTTTTGTTATGTGTAAATCTGATGAACAATAACCAGTGGTGAACAATTTTGAAAGTTGAGATCCTGGTCAGTATTAGAACCGATGCTATACAGTTTGTGTGTCATAGAAGATAAAGATGCAGAGATGGTTTTGATACATACCAAAGATAAATTAGTGCTTAGATTTCCTGGCTGATGCATATCAAATTATTAAATTTTGTTGCTAAGTGATGATTGTGTAAAACTGGTGCCTAAAATATTAAATAACAAAACTATCAAACGCTAACTTTAAGAGGCAGCTAGTTTGAAATACGTGTGTGCGATCATCAAAACGTACAACTCTAAAAATCAAAGATATGAGGACAATACGTGTGTTGTTGGTCCTCTCAGATAGCAAGGATTATAAAACAATAGAAACTATCATTATAAATGACCTCAGCACAGTTAATCTACAAAGGGAAAATATATACAATTTGAATCTGCTACACAAGTAACAAACCTTAAATGCATTTGTTTTGCTTTTCTATAGAGCACCTGTACCATTGTCGTACACCCATTTCGTAAGGTAATACGTAAATGTTATCCAAAACCAATTAGACTTGTCGTACGCTCCTTGTTACTGGTAAGCAATATTTGTCCATCTTTAATATTACTTTTCATTTTTTGTTTATCTTTCAAGCCTTTGCTTGTTTGTGTCCGTCTTATACGAGTAAAGACTTGACCTTCAACAAGGTCCTTTGCATCTCCATGGTTAACGAACTTTGTCGCAGACGATTATAAAAACAAAACCCCAAAATAGCATTTATTTCTCACAGATGAGAGATATAACTGTAGAACAAATTGTTCGTTATGAATATACAAAACAAACAAATAAACACACAAACGTTGTGTTTGTAGACCTCTACATGGCTGTCTCTACACGAGTTAAACCTTTAGATACATTATCTCAACGAGCCTCTATAGATTTGTTGCGACTACTGAAAAATGTCTGGCATATTTCAGATTTTATTCTTTGTACACATCCAGTTGTAAAGCACTTGTATGCAATCACTATTTTTATGAACGAATGGCCTGTAACATACATGGATTGATTTAAAGTGCAAACGAAATTCGGGTGGAAAGTGTTCAGTTGTTCACATAGAAAATCTTTTTGTTCGTAATGATTATATGTATTGCTTTAATTTCATGTGTCTGATCATTAGGTTTAATTGTACATAAACAGAACTAAATTGCTGAACCTTACAAAAGATGGTCATCTTCAAATACGTTTTAATGTCATTGAAACAAATTGTGATTGTTTCCATCTCAATATCTACATGCATTTACATTTACAATAAATTTCGAGTTTGCTTAAGGTTTACTTTCAAATTATTTTCTGGTTAGGAGACATTTCAATAAAGCTAGTAACATTTTTGTTTGACTTAACGTTGCAATTGGATGATATAATATATGACATTTGCGTTGATTTATTTACCTAGCAATTTTCAATAGATACTTTTCTATATATAATATTACAAGCCGGGGGTCTTTTGCTTGACAGAGCGGTGTCAAAACCCTGGCTCGAATCCCGCTAGAAGTCATAAGTTTACCCATACTTCCAAAATCTTGTTTACAACTTCAGTTTTAAGTTGGAAAGCCCGACGTGTCTATTCTATACATAAATTTTACAATAATCAATTAAAAAACCACATTATTTACAACTTGCCAATTAGCCATCAACCGCACATCCTCACCGTTTCTCTACATTAACTTTCCGCTCCGCTAGCAATTCACACCGTAGAAACTGTACAACTATCCCTAACACGGGGGACTATTTTAACTGCCCACCTGAGGCCAGTCGATCTACCGTTTCAAGGCACATCACACCAGTAAACCTACATCACATTTGCCAATATGGCAACATAAACAGTCTCATCCGTGTCCTTTCTCATTTATCCCATTGTGTAATTTACCGGTTTCCTACCTTAAATAATGCCGCTGCAGTCACAACACCGATGTACACCATTAGTTTTTATAAAGCGCTACATCACGACAGATACAATCATGCGGATTGGGCCTGAGTTCGCTACTCATTGACCATGGCATCTTAGAAACTCACTAACACTTTATCTCCGTGACTTTTGCTCCTAATAATAGACTAATTATTTCGTGCTAAGGAATATTTCCCATTGCACAGAATTCCAGTAATCACACATGTAATCACACAAACTTACAAATTGCTTAAACTAAATGCGCATCTCCTTAATTTTAATACAATAATATGCGTTAGTTTTCAGAAATTAGAAATATATCTTTTCTGTATTTATAAGGAGGAAAGAACAAGGACATTCTCTACCCCAACTAAACGTATTTTATTTTTTATTTTAATCGTTTCTTCTGCTTGGATGACAAAACCAAATGACCTTTGACATTAAAAAAAAACATGCAGTGAGAGTATTTTATGTATTGATTTCATTCTAAAAGTCCCTTTCTGTCCCGCTAGTAATTTTCTAGCCAATACGGTAGAATCTTCTTGCGTCAAATAATGGATAGAACAATGAACCTTATCTCAATTTCTTTACTTTTTGAGAAAAACGTCTAATGGAAAATTTCGACTACAATTCACACAATTATGGCAAATACTGTTTGATATATGAAAAGGAAAAATAAGGAGGACTTGTCAATGCAACGTCGACAAATTCCCATTATAAGTTCGAAATTCCCTCTAATAACAATGTCATTCTCGCCTGGATGAGAGAGAGAGAGAGAGAGAGAGAGAGAGAGAGAGAGAGAGAGAGAGAGAGAGAGAGAGAGAGAGAGAGAGAGAGAGAGAGAGAGAGAGAGAGAGAATACAAATCATATGGCGAATAACAACCCTTTCAAACGCACTGGTATAACTGGGATATCCTGTATAAGATTTAACCTTGCTGTATGATATTAAGGCTACATTGCCTTTTTCATCAAAAAAATTTAAAGAAGCAGGAAGTATCTCGAAATGGCCAATTTTGGTTTTCACGTACAAGAACTTGCTGCACTTATGAACTGAGTATTTGACAACCTTGCCTAAATGATGATCATGATGGTGGTGGTGATTATTATTATTATTATTATTATTATTATTATTATTATTATTATTATTATTATTATTATTATTATTATTATTATTAATAGTAGTAGTAGTAGTAGTAGTATTTGTTTGATACATGCAACACCTTGCTGTGATGGACTATGACTAGACTATATTATTGCATTGATTATTGTAGTGCTTAACAATATCAGGATGATAATGACAAAAAGCGACGTATTCTCTTGACCCTCTTTACTCTCCTCTTTCGTCTTATCTTATCTCCTCTTGAATAAGCCTGGTTGTCTGAAGGACTTATGTTGCTATGACGTGGTTGTTTTTCTCTCGTGCTTTGAAAGGATGTCTGAAGCTATATAAAATAGCACATGCCCTTGCGATGTAAAATAATAATAAATTGAAGGTGAATACACTGTCTAATTCCGTAAAGTTGTTATAATTTATGTGTTGGCGATTGCACAAGCGTCAAACTTGCATGTACTTAATTCTAACATAAATATCTGTATTCATGTCATTACAGTAATATAAATCATTCAATCTTTTTTTACCGACTACTCAACTCAGTGTGAATCTTAGAGGGAGTAACTCTTCTGCATTTCGCTCATATTTATTCTTTATCTCTTTTGTAACATTATCTGGCATTATCTAAAAATTATTAAACGACCGGAATTAGAACAGTTTTGTCTCAAGCAAAGTAAAAAGAAAAACAAAACGAAATGCAACAGCTTTCTCAAGTTTCCACAAATGATTTATTTCCATAGAATATCAACATATAATTTATAAGGAACTTGAAGCATTTTGCAATAAACCCCAAGTAATTCTAAAAGTAGTTCTATCACAAGTCCAAAACTAGAGAGTGTTCAAAATTAATTCCAATTTTGAATGTGCTGATGAGCCAAATAGCCTTGTTGTATCGTGTTGATTTAATCCAGGACGTCTTTGAATGAATTCACAATAATTTTAAAATAGTGTTTTTGTCCAAAAATTAAATAATCACTAGTTAATCACTAATCAACTGCTACTACTGTCTTCAAGTCAAATACCCATCAACTGCTACTACTGTGTTCACATCCAGCACCCATCAACTGCTACTACTGACGTCTCGTCAAGCACCTATCAACGACTACTATCCTCACGTCCAGCACCCACCAACTGCTACTTCTGTCTTTGCGTTCAGCACCCATCAAAGGCTACTACTGTCAGCACATCGGGCACCAATCAATCCTCACGTACAGCACCAAAAAACTTCAACTACTGTCCTCATGTACAGTACCAACAACTTAATACTACTGCCCTTATGTCGTTAACCCATCAACTGCTACCTCACGTGAAGCACCCATCAGCTGATACTACTGTTCTAATGACTAGCACCATTCAACTGCTAATACTATCATCGTGTCTACCGCTAAAATAAACTGGTACACCTGCCCCGAAGTCGGGTACCAATCAGATGCTAATACTATCCTCAAGTTCAGCACCCATCAACGCTTACTACTGTCTAAGCGTCCAGTAACCATCAATGCCTACTACTGTCTAAGCGTCCAACACCTACCAGCTGCTGATACTGTCACCTAATAAAGAACCAATTAACCACCAATATTGTCCTCACATCGATCAACTGTTATTACTATCCTCACATCGATAACCCGTCAAATGCTACTGCTGTCATCTCGTCAATTGCTAATAGGTACCTAGCATTCAGCAACCATCCATTGATACAACTGTCATCGCGTCTAATTACCACCAACTGCTGCTCTGCCTTCACGTCGGAAACCCATCAATTGCCACTTCTGCCCTTACGTCCAGCACCAAATCAAACCAAATCAACTGTTACTACTGTCCGCGACTTCAGCTCCTATTAAGGCCTAGTTTTGTCTTCATGTCCAGCACCCATATACTACTACTACTACCGTCCTCACATTGAGCACCCACCAACTGCTACTCTCCCTTCGGCACCCATCAACGCTTACTGTTGTCGTCATGTCAAGCACCAATTAATTTCTATTACTCTCCTTACGTCCAGCACCCATCAAATGGCATTATTTTCCTCACGTCCACGCATTGACAATACTGGCCTCACGTCGAGCACCCATGAACTGCCACTACTGTCCTCATGTAGGGTGCCCATTCACTGCTACGACTGTCCTCACGTCTAGCTCCCATCAACTGCTGATACTGTCAGCACATCAGATTACAATCAACTCCTATTACTATGCTCACGTCCAGCACCCATCAACTGCTAATACTCTCATCACGTCAAGCACACTTCAAATGCAACTACTGTCCTTACGTAGGGCACCCATTCACTATTTCAACTGTCATCACGATAACCTCCCATTCACTGATACTACTGCCCTCACCCCCAGCAATCCATCATCTGCTATAGCCTTCCCCGCATCCAGAACCTTTCAACTACTACTGCTGCCCTCACGTCGGGAACCCATCAACTGCTACTACTTACGTCACGTCAAGCTCCAATCTGCTACTACTACTGCTCCCACTACCAGCACAATTCAACTACTAACACTATATTCAAGTCCAGCACCCATCAACTGCTACGGATCTCCTCGCGTCCAGCACCTATCAACTGCTACGGCTCTCCTCGCGTCCAGCACCTATCAACTGGACCTATTGTCCTCATACAGGACTCCAAATGACTGCTACTACTGAAGAAGTGTCAATCACCCATCAAAGTCCTCTAACCATTAACCGCCGCTACTATCACCGTGTCCAGAACCCTTCAACCGCTGATACTGTCCTCACGTCCGGAACCTAACAGCTGCTACTACTGTTTCCACGACAAGCAATATTTAACTACTAATACATTCCACACGTGGAACACTCATCAATCATCACTACTATCCGCGCGTTAACCACCCATCAACTGGTGCTACTGCCTTTACGTCTAGTACCAATATCTGCTACAACTCTTCTAATGTCTAGCAGCCCTCAACTGCTACTACTGTGGAAAGCGTCCAGCACCCATCATCGCTTAATATTGTTATCGCGTCCAACTCCTACCAATTGCTGGTACTGTCTACGCGTCCAACACCCATTAACTGTTATTATTGTCCTCACATTAAGCATCCATCAACTGTTACTACTGTTATCACATCCTGCACCCATCAGTATCAGCTATTATTATCACGTCCAACACACTTAGTCAAATATTACAGTCACAAGGTCAAACACCCATCAGTAAGGAAATTGTCATTACGTTCAGCACCCATCATTAACTAATGCTATCGCATACAGCACCCATTATAAACTATTACTGTCGTTAGTTCTCTCACCCATCTACAACTATTACTGTCAATACGCCTCTCACCCTTTAACCACGACGATTGTTATCACGCCAAGAACGTATCAACATCTACAACTCTCATCACGTCCAGCACCCATCATCAATTACTACTGTCATCACATCCAACACCCATCACCGACTACTACTGGCATCAAGTCCAACACCCATCACCGACTACTACTGTCATCACATCCAACACACATCAACGACTACTACTGTCATCACATCCAACACCCATCATCAACTACTATTGTCATCATGTCCAACACCCATCATCAACTACTATTGTCATCAAATCCAACACCCATCATCGACTACTACTGTCATCACATCCAACACCCATCATCAACTACTACTCTCATCAAGTCCAACACCCATCACCGACTACTACTGTCATCATATCCAACACCCATCATCAACTACTATTGTCATCACGTCCAACACCCATCACCGACTACTACTGTCATCACATCCAACACCCATCACCGACTACTACTGTCATCACATCCAACACCTATCATCAACAACTATTGTCATCACATCCAACACCCATCATCGGACTACTACTGTCATCACGTCCAACAACAATCACCGACTACTACTGTCATCACGTCCAACACCCACCATCAACTACAATTGTCATCGCGTCCAACACCCATCTTCAAACACTATTGTCATCATATCCAACACCAATCATCGACTACTACTGTCATCACGTCCAGCACCCATCACCGACTACTACTGTCATCACATCCAACACCCATCATCAACTACTATTGTCATCACATCCAACACCCATCATCAACTACTACTGTCATCAATCAAGTCCAACACCCATCATCAACTACTACTGTCATCACGTCCCACACAAATGTCCGACTACTACTGTCATCAAATCCAACACCCATCATCAACTAATATTGTCATCACGTCTAACAGCCATCATCAACTACTACTCTCATCACGTCCACCACCCATCATCAACAACTACTGTCATCACGTCCAACACCCATCACCGACTACTACTGTCATCACATCCAACACCCATCATCAACTACTATTGTCATCACATCCAACACCCATCATCAACTATTGCTGTCATCACGTCCAACACTCATGACCGATTACTACTGTCATCACATACAACACCCATCATCAACTACTCTTGTCATCACATCCAACATCCATCATCAACTACTACTGTCATCACGTCCAGCGCCAATCACCGACTACTACTGTCGTCACGTCCAACACTCATCACCAACTACTACTGTCATTACGACTTACACCCATGACCGACTACTACTGTCATCACATTCAACACCCATCATCAACTACTATTGTCATCACATCGAACATCCATCATCAACTACTATTGTCATCACGTCCAGCACCCATCATCAACTGCTACTGTCATCACATCCAACACCCATCATCAACTACTACTCTCATCACGTCCAACACCCATCACCGACTACTACTGTCATCACGTCCAACACACATCATCAACAACTACTGTCATCACGTCCAACACCCATCATCAACTACTACTGTCATCACATCCAAAACCCATCACCGACTACTATTGTCATCAGGTCCAACACCCATCATCAACTACTACTGTCATCAATCAAGTCCAACACCCATCATCAACTACTACTGTCATCACGTCCAACACAAATGACCGACTACTGCTGTCATCAAATCCAACACCCATCATCAACTACTATTGTCATCACGTCTAACACCCATCATCAAATACTACTGTCATCACGTCCAACACCCATCATCAACAACTACTGTCATCACCTCCAACACCCATCACCGACTACTACTGTCATCACATCCAACACCCATCATCAACTACTACTGTCATCACATCCAACACCAACCACCGACTACTACTGTCATCAAATCCAACACCCATCATCAACTACTACTGTCATCACGTCCAAAACCCATCAGCGATTACTACTGTAATCACATCCAACACCCATCATCAAATACTATTGTTATCACGTCCAACACCCATCATCAACTACTAATGTCATCACGTCCAACACCCATCATCGAACACTACTGTCATCACATCCAACACCCATCATCAACTACTATTGTCATCAGATCCAACACCCATCATCAACTACTACTATCATCACATTCAACACCCACCACCGACTACTACTGTCATCACGTCCAACACCCTTTATCAACTACTATGTCATCGCATCCAAATCCCATCAACGTCTACTACTGTCATCACGTCCAACACCCATCATCAATTACTACTGGCTTCACATCCAAAACCCATCATCAACTACTACTGTCATCACATCCAACACCCATCATCAACTACTACTGTCATCACGTCCAACACCCATCATCGACTACTACTGTCATCACATCCAACACCCAACAACAACTACTACTGTCATCACGTCCAACACCCATCACCGACTACAACTGTCATCATATCCAACACCCATCATCAACTACTACTGTCATCACGTCCAACACAAATGTCCGACTACTACTGTCATCAAATCCAACACCCATCATCAACTACTATTGTCATCACGTCTAACACCCATCATCAAATACTACTGTCATCACGTCCAACACCCATCATCAACAACTACTGTCATCACCTCCAACACCCATCACCGACTACTACTGTCATCACATCCAACACCCATCATCAACTACTACTGTCATCACATCCAACACCAATCACCGACTACTACTGTCATCAAATCCAACACCCATCATCAACTACTACTGTCATCACGTCCAAAACCCATCAGCGATTACTACTGTCATCACATCCAACACCCATCATCAAATACTATTGTTATCACGTCCAACACCCATCAACAACTACTACTGTCATCACGTCCAACACCCATCACCGACCACTACTGTCATCACGTCCAACACCCTTTATCAACTACTATGTCATCGCATCCAAATCCCATCACCGTCTACTACTGTCATCACGTCCAACACCCATCATCAATTACTACTGGCTTCACATCCAAAACCCATCATCAACTACTACTGTCATCACATCCAACACCCATCATCAACTACTACTGTCATCACGTCCAACACCAATCATCGACTACTACTGTCATCACATCCAACACCCAACATCATCTACTACTGTCATCACGTCCAACACCCATCACCGACTACAACTGTCATCATATCCAACACCCATCATCAACTACTATTGTCATCACGTCCAACACAAATCACCGACTAATACTGCAATCACGTCCAACACCCATCATCAACTACTATTGTCATCACGTCTAACACCCATCACCGACTACAATTGTCATCACGTCCAACACCCAGCACCGACTACTACTGTCATCACGTCCAACACCCATCACCGACTACCACTGTCATCACATCCAACACCCATCAACAACTACTATTGTCATCACATCCAACACCCATCATCAACTACTATTGTCATCACGTCCAACACCCATCATCAACTACTATTGTCATCACGTCCAACACCCATCATCGACTACTACTGTCATAACATCCAACTCCCATCATCAACTACTATTGTCATCAAATCCAACACCCATCACCGACTACAACTCACATCACGTCCAGCACCCATCATCAATTACTACTGTCATCACATCCAACACCCATCACCGACTACTACTGTCATCACATCCAACACCCATAATCAACTACTATTGTCATCACATCCAACACCCATCACCGACTACTACTGTCATCACGTCCAACACCCATCACCGACTACTATTGTCATCACATCCAACAAATATCACCCAGCTACTATTTTCATCACGTCCAACACCCATCAACTACTACAGTCATCACATCCAACATGCATCACCGACTACTACTGACATCACGTCCAACACCCATCATCATTTACTACTGTCATCACATCCAACACCCATCATCAACTAATACTGTCATCACATCCAACACCCAACACCGACTATTACTGTCATCATATCCAACACCCATCATAAACCACTACTGTCATCTCGTCCAACACCCATCACCGACTACCACTCTCATCACATCCAACACCCATCATCAACTACTATTGTCATCACATCCAACACCCATAATCAACTACTATTGTCATCACGTCCAACACCCATCATCAACTACTATTGTCATCACGTTCAACACCCATCATCAACTACTACTGTGATCACGTCCAACACCCATCACCGACTACTACTGTCATCACATCCAACACCCATCATCAACTACTATTGTCATCACGTCCAACACCCATCATCAACTACTACTGTCATCACATCCAACACCCATCATCAACTACTACTGTCATCACGTCCAACACCCATCATCAACTACTACTGTCATCACATCCAACACCCATCATCAACTACTACTGTCATCACATCCAACACCCATCATCAACTACTACTGTCATCACGTCCAACACCCATCACCGACTACTACTGTCATCACATCCAACACCCATCATCAACTACTACTGTCATCACATCCAACACCCATCATCAACTACTATTGTCATCACATCCAACACCCATCATCGGACTACTACTGTCATCACGTCCAACAACAATCACCGACTACTACTGTCATCACATCCAACACCCATCATCAACTACTATTGTCATCACGTCCAACACCCATCATCAACTACTATTGTCATCACATCCAACACCCATCACCGACTACTACTGTCATCACGTCCAACACCCATCACCGACTACTACTGTCATCACATCCAACACCCATCATCAACTACTACTGTCATCACATCCAACACCCATCATCAACTACTACTGTCATCACATCCAACACCCATCATCAACTACTACTGTCATCACGTCCAACACAAATGTCCGACTACTACTGTCATCAAATCCAACACCCATCATCAACTACTATTGTCATCACATCAAATACTACTGTCATCACGTCCAACACCCATCATCAACAACTACTGTCATCACCTCCAACACCCATCACCGACTACTACTGTCATCACATCCAACACCCATCATCAACTACTATTGTCATCACATCCAACACCCATCATCAACTATTGCTGTCATCACGTCCAACACTCATGACCGATTACTACTGTCATCACATACAACACCCATCATCAACTACTCTTGTCATCACATCCAACATCCATCATCAACTACTACTGTCATCACGTCCAGCGCCAATCACCGACTACTACTGTCGTCACGTCCAACACTCATCACCAACTACTACTGTCATTACGACTTACACCCATCACCGACTACTACTGTCATCACATCCAACACCCATCATCAACTACTATTGTCATCACATCGAACATCCATCATCAACTACTATTGTCATCACGTCCAGCACCCATCATCAACTGCTACTGTCATCACATCCAACACCCATCATCAACTACTACTCTCATCACGTCCAACACCCATCACCGACTACTACTGTCATCACGTCCAACACACATCATCAACAACTACTGTCATCACGTCCAACACCCATCATCAACTACTACTGTCATCACATCCAAAACCCATCACCGACTACTATTGTCATCAGGTCCAACACCCATCATCAACTACTACTGTCATCAATCAAGTCCAACACCCATCATCAACTACTACTGTCATCACGTCCAACACAAATGACCGACTACTGCTGTCATCAAATCCAACACCCATCATCAACTACTATTGTCATCACGTCCAACACCCATCATCAACTACTACTGTCATCACGTCCAACACCCATCATCAACAACTACTGTCATCACCTCCAACACCCATCACCGACTACTACTGTCATCACATCCAACACCCATCATCAACTACTACTGTCATCACATCCAACACCAACCACCGACTACTACTGTCATCAAATCCAACACCCATCATCAACTACTACTGTCATCACGTCCAAAACCCATCAGCGATTACTACTGTCATCACATCCAACACCCATCATCAACTACTACTGTCATCACGTCCAACACCCATCATCAACTACTACTGTCATCACGTCCAACACCCATCATCGAACACTACTGTCATCACATCCAACACCCATCATCAACTACTACTGTCATCACATCCAACACCCATCATCAACTACTACTGTCATCACGTCCAACACCCATCACCGACTACTACTGTCATCACGTCCAACACCCTTTATCAACTACTATGTCATCGCATCCAACACCCATCAACGTCTACTACTGTCATCACGTCCAACACCCATCATCAATTACTACTGGCTTCACATCCAAAACCCATCATCAACTACTACTGTCATCACATCCAACACCCATCATCAACTACTACTGTCATCACGTCCAACACCCATCATCAACTACTACTGTCATCACATCCAACACCCAACAACAACTACTACTGTCATCACGTCCAACACCCATCACCGACTACAACTGTCATCATATCCAACACCCATCATCAACTACTACTGTCATCACGTCCAACACAAATGTCCGACTACTACTGTCATCAAATCCAACACCCATCATCAACTACTATTGTCATCACGTCCAACACCCATCATCAACTACTACTGTCATCACATCCAACACCCATCATCAACTACTGTCATCACCTCCAACACCCATCACCGACTACTACTGTCATCACATCCAACACCCATCATCAACTACTACTGTCATCACATCCAACACCAATCACCGACTACTACTGTCATCAAATCCAACACCCATCATCAACTACTACTGTCATCACGTCCAAAACCCATCAGCGATTACTACTGTCATCACATCCAACACCCATCATCAAATACTATTGTTATCACGTCCAACACCCATCAACAACTACTACTGTCATCACGTCCAACACCCATCACCGACCACTACTGTCATCACGTCCAACACCCTTTATCAACTACTATGTCATCGCATCCAAATCCCATCACCGTCTACTACTGTCATCACGTCCAACACCCATCATCAATTACTACTGGCTTCACATCCAAAACCCATCATCAACTACTACTGTCATCACATCCAACACCCATCATCAACTACTACTGTCATCACGTCCAACACCAATCATCGACTACTACTGTCATCACATCCAACACCCAACATCATCTACTACTGTCATCACGTCCAACACCCATCACCGACTACAACTGTCATCATATCCAACACCCATCATCAACTACTATTGTCATCACGTCCAACACAAATCACCGACTAATACTGCAATCACGTCCAACACCCATCATCAACTACTATTGTCATCACGTCTAACACCCATCACCGACTACAATTGTCATCACGTCCAACACCCAGCACCGACTACTACTGTCATCACGTCCAACACCCATCACCGACTACCACTGTCATCACATCCAACACCCATCAACAACTACTATTGTCATCACATCCAACACCCATCATCAACTACTATTGTCATCACGTCCAACACCCATCATCAACTACTATTGTCATCACGTCCAACACCCATCACCGACTACTACTGTCATCACATCCAACACCCATCATCAACTACTATTGTCATCACATCCAACACCCATCACCGACTACAACTCACATCACGTCCAGCACCCATCATCAATTACTACTGTCATCACATCCAACACCCATCACCGACTACTACTGTCATCACATCCAACACCCATAATAATTATGTCAACACCAACACCCTCACGACTCTACTGTCATACGTCCAACACCATCACGACTACTATTGCATCACATCAACAAAATCCCAGCTACTATTTTCATCACGTCCAACCCTCAACTACTCAGTCTCACACCAACATGCATCACGACTATTACATCACGTCAACACCATCACATTTCTCGTCATCACATCCAACCCTCATCCAATACGTCATCACATCACACCCAACACCGACTATTACTGTCATCATATCCACACCATCATAAACCACTACTGTCATTGTCACACAACCGACACCACTCTCATCACACCAACACCCATATCAACTACATGTCATCACATCCAACACCCATAATCAACTACTATTGTCATCACGTCCAACACCCATCATCAACTACTATTGTCATCACGTTCAACACCCATCATCAACTACTACTGTGATCACGTCCAACACCCATCACCGACTACTACTGTCATCACATCCAACACCCATTATCAACTACTATTGTCATCACATCTAACACCCATCATCAACTACTACTGTCATCACATCCAACACCCATCATTGACTACTACTGCCATCACATCCAGCACCCATCATCAACTACTATTGTCATCATATCCAACACCCATCACCTACTACAACTCTCATCACGTCCAGCACCCATCATTAATTACTACTGTCATCCCATCCAACACCCATCACCGACTACTACTGTCATCACGTCCAACACCCATCACCGCCTACTACTGCCATCACATCCAACACCCATCACTCAACTACTATTGTCATCACGTCCAACAGCAATCAACTACTACTGTCATCACGTCCAACACCCATCACCGACTACTGCTGTCATCACATCTAACACCCATCATCAACTACTACTGTCATCACGTCCAACACCCATCATCAACTACTACTGTCATCACATCCAACACCCATCACTGACTACTACTGTCATCACATCCAACACCCATCATCAACTGCTACTGTCATCACGTCCAACACCCATCATCAACTACTACTCTCATCACATCCATCACCCATCACCGACTACTACTGTCATCACTTCCAGCACCCATCATCAATTACTACTCTCATCACATCCAACACCCATCATCAGCTACTACTGTCATCACGTCCAACACCCATCACTGACTACTACTGTCATCACATCCAACACCCATCATCATTTACTACTGAAATCACATCCAACATCCATCATCAACTACTACTGTCATCACGTCCAGCACCCATCACCGACTACTTCTGTCATCACATCCAACACCCATCATCAACTACTATTGTCATCACATCCAACACCCTTCACCGACTACTACTATCATCACGTCCAACACCCATCACCGACTACTACTGTCATCACATCCAACACACATCACGGACTACTACTGTCATCACATCCAACACCCATCAACGACTACTACTGTCATCACGTCCAACACCCATCACCGACTACTAATGTCATCACATCCAACACCCATCACCGACTACTACTGTCATCACGTCCAACACCCATCAACGACTACTACTGTCATCACGTCCAACACCCATCACCGACTACTACTGTCATCACATCCAACACCCATCACCGACTACTACTGTCATCACATCCAACACCCGTCACCGACTACTACTGTCATCACGTCCAACACCCATCACCGACTACTACTGTCATCACATCCAACACCCATCATCGACTACTATTGTCATCACGTACAACCCTCATATTCTCAACAATTGCAGCGCCTATCACAACTACTACTACCTTAGAAACCCATCATTAACTACTGCCCTCCTCATTTCCAACATCCAGCATCAACTAATATTTTCGTCACTTTCAGCACCCATCTTCAACTTCTATCATCATCACATCCAACACCCATCACAGACTACTACTGTCATCACGTCCAGCCCTCATAATGAACAACTATTCTCATCAATTGCGGCGCCTATCACAACTACTACTGCCTTACGTCAGGCACACATCATTAACTACTGCCCTTCTCATTTCCAACATCCAGCATCAACTAATATTTTCGATACTTTCAGCATCCATCATCAACTTCTATCATCATCACTTTCTCGACGCCATGAACAGTTACTACAGTCATCACTACCAAAACCAATAATCAACTAATGTTGTTATCACGTCCAGCACTGATCAATAACTACTACTGCCATCAAGTTTCTGTCCCATCATCAACTGCTACCATCATCATATATCGCACCTCTCATCATCTACTGTTGTCATCACGAACAAAACATATTTGCAACTACTAAAGTCATTAGGTCCAGCACATATGAACAATTACAACTGTCATTACGTGCAACATCCATCAACAACTACTACTGTCTTCACTTAGTGTACGCATTAACAATCGCTACTGCAGACGCGTCCAGCATCCATCAACAACTACTACTGTCTTCACTTAGTGTACGCATCAACAATTGCTACTGCAGACGCGTCCAGCACCCATCAACAACTACTGCTGCCTCTACGTGAAGAAAAACCTTCCTCATTTATTTGCACTTCCTTTTTATTCCGAGTATTCTATATGACAACCTTCAGTAGCATTATATCTACTACTATCAACACTACTACTATTATTTCATCTTCAACAAAAACAACAACAGTTACTACTACTTCTACTATCAGAGTGGCTTTGGGGAAAGCACTAGCTCTCATTTCCTAACCATTATTTTGTCAATACTGTATTAAAAATTCCCTTGAAACCAACAAAACAAACACAAAAGCTGCTATTACCACTAACATCTCTACTACTACTACTACTACTACTACTACTACTACTACTACTACTACTACTAATAATAATAATAATAATAATAATAATAATAATAATAATAATAATAATAATAATAATAATAACAATAATAATAATAATAATAATAATAATAATAATAATAATAATAATAATAATAATAATAATAATAATAATAATAATAATAATAATAATAATAATAATAATAATAATAACAATAATAATAATAATAATAATAATAATAATAATAATAATAATAACACAACAATACAACCAGTATGACTAAACACGTTTTGAAAAATGTTCACTTACCCGCATATGTATTTAATTGTTTCATTCATAAGAATTTACATGAATAAAAGATAATGTTTTGTTTTTTCGCTTAGACATTTTTGTTTTGTCTAAATGAGTTGTAGCAAACCATTTATGTACAAAAAAGTTCATACGAAAGACGTTCAAAATGACGACAGATTCTGCACATCTGCAGTAAAGAACTCACGGTAATAATTATATGCAAAACTGGAAACCAGTCTAGAAATGAGTTAGCATAAAAAAGAGCATATACGGGTTTCGGATGTTCATGATTGACTGATAATGAAAAGTTAATAAAAACAGATATTTTGAGAGCCAATCCGGGGCAATAGTCCATTGATTATAGACTTGACTATGGAACACTCATCGCTGAAATCGGAGCCTTCTTAAATGAGGAATTCAACGCACATATTTTAAATAAATATCAAAATAATTGCAGTGGTTTATACAGTTTTCTCCTCGCAGAAGTAGGCATTGAGGTTGTGTCAGCGATGATTAATGCAGGTTTGATTTCTACATTTAAAGACATTTATTTTTAGTAGTGTGTTTTTTTCTATAGATTTATTATGGAAGGTGAATACCGCGAGTCATCTAGAATTTTTGTAAAACAGTTAAATGGAACAAATGTAATCGAATCTCTTCGAATAATCTTAATTTATGATATAGCTGTAAAAACTGTACCCGTACATATTTACTATAAATTACGTTTTTACTATATAAATATTTGAAGTTAACAAATTATATTAAACATTATTTAGTGAATTAGGTATCTACCTTTGTTTGCTCTGATAATTTTACCCTTTTCTGCATAATTGCTATGATCAATGTGTGGAATTTTGGGTCAGCTTCGTGAAATCTCTAGGCAGTAATTAGTATCATGATTTGTAAGAAATTCCCTCACTGAATGATTTAGCTGATTTCCTAAAATTATTTATACAAAATTATTTGGCAAGAAACAAAATCCCAACATATGCTGTGTATCTTCACTGATGTTTGCATTTTCTTTCTTTCACTATTTATTTGATGTTTTTGTAAAAATATCACTTAGATTTGTGTATAAATGAATATATAAATAAAGATACCCACTATTACGCACAAGTGATCCAATAAAAAAATCAATGAATTAAAAAAAACAATTACGTAAAGTAAATCGATCTTCAAGGTAATAATATTCAGCACACGGATGAATATCGAAATAAGTTATTTACAGTGTTATGCATATAGTTAAATTACTTGTTTGCTAGTTTATTTTTTTTTCATTTTATTTTATTCCATTACATGTTATTGTAATGATAACTTTGTCTACTGGATTTGATATTTTTAGACCTGATAATCAACAAGTAGTTGAAAGATTGTATCTACTTTCTGACCTTGATTCAGAAATCAGATAGAGTTCTAGTAAACAACATTTTTTTTTATTCATTCGGTGAAGTCAAGGCCATATCTAGAACAAGTGATAATTAGCACGTACAAATATTATACGTTGTTCTACAAGATGACCACATGACCCTCAAATGTGAATCTGCTTGGCGTCTTAACTTACATTATATTACGTTTTCTTGATAAGAACTGGACAGTTAGGTTTTTAAATCGTCAATACGTAAAGGTGTCTTGTTGTGACCAGTTTGAGTTGAATTTTTATTTTATGGAATTATTGATTCTTTCCCTGGTAAATACTAGTGTTCATACAGAAATTCTTTGACAAGGAAATTTATCAAAATCTATTGGAATATTATTTTCTGTGATTCAACATGGAACTGTTGACATAGCAACACTTTGCAAGTCACGACATACGTCATCGACATCCATTTTAAATTCATCGGGACTCGAATCAGATTAATTTAGAACTTTTCATTGATAAGACTTCTATTTTTTTATTCTTGGGTTAATTTTGGACATGATTTTTTTTTTTCATTTTTACCTTGTGTTTCTAGGGAAATAAATTATTTGTTATTTTTTATAAAGCTTGTTGTCTTCACTCATTTTTTTATTATTTTTGTACTAACCTATACACATAGCAAAAAATTGGTGCGCTTGTCCTTGGGTTATATGACCATTTTGCTAAAATAATTCAGAAAATTTTGTTTTTTGAAAGGTGAATTCTCCTAATTTTCAGAATGTTTTAAATTCCATGTATTATTTCACATTTTTCAGCTCTTTAATGAAATCAACATGCTTTTCACAATGTCTTCAAAAGTGGAGATCTTTCATTCAAATCCTACCCAGAAGCACTAAGATTTTTAAGATGAATTCCTTTAACTTGCCAGAAAGTATGATCTTTCTGAGTTGAACACTTCTTTAACAAACAAGAAATAAAAAAAAACATTTTAGCCCAGTATTTGGTATAAAAAAGTGTTTTGGATAAAAGTGTTTTGCTTTCGATCAGTAAGCATGTATCAGACTCTAATATAAAAGCAAAAAAAAAATAAAATTAAAATACACGTTGGAATTAGAGTTTAAAAGGCTGGAGCTTTAGAAAGAAAAAGAAGAAAACATGCAGTTGCAATTTTTAGAAAGAGAAAGAACAAACGTTGTTATAGAAAGACAAAAAACAAATTCTATTGGAAAACGAGGATGAAGAGCAATACTTGCAGTTACGATTTGAGAAATAGGAGAGAGACATACAGACAGAAAGAGGAGAAATAGATACAAATGCAATTAGATAAGGAAGAAAGAGAGAAAGACAAATACAGTTACATAGAGAAGACAAATAAATGCAAGAGAAGGAAGAGAGAGACAGATGCAAATACAAATGCAAAGAGAAAAGGAATATCAATGTCAATACCAAGGCAATATCAATTTAGAATAAAAGAAATAGAGCTGGCAAGTGAAATGCATGTTCCCAATTTACATACAAATTTATGCTTTCATTTTACTAAGCATATTAGCGAAAAAAAAGGTCGATAAAATGTTTTTCTTATTTTGAAATAATTGGTGAAAATCTGAAGTGTCCAAGATAGCATTGGACTGAATTATAAGTGTGTACTTTTTGGCAAATCCCGAAATATATATATATATATATATATATATATATATATATATATATATATATATATATATATATATATATATATATATATATATATATATATATATATATATATCCCTCTCAGTACATCAAAGTGCTGACTATGATCTGGTTAAGGGAATGCATCTAAAAACGTTAGTGAGTTTTCCCTGAGATTTATCGGCACAAATTCAGGAAGTATAAAAAGAAGCATTACAAATTTATGTCAAATGTGCAAGAGAAAAAGAGTAGTTATTTGATAGATGGTGCTTAGACAAGAAAGTTTATCAAGCTTATGAAAGTCTCAAAAAACTTATCTTGGCAAGCATAAAATCTAAACGTTGGAAAATGTTGCTCGTGCCGCTGATGTGTATTCCTTAACACATAAAGTCAATGTTGTAGGCAACTCTTCCACTCAGCAACCTTCTGGTTAAAAGGTATTTCAGTGTGCTAAGAGCCCTTCTAAAACTCAATCTGACACAACGTTTGTACATCAAGCTTCTAATAAGCTTGATCAAAATGCTTGTCTCTTCCTACGTGTACCAATTTCAAGAAGATAGGATACGTTATTCTGATTGTTTCAATTTGAAAACTAAGGATCATAATCAAGACAGACCTATCGCAAATGCTCTTATTTCTAAGAGGTCAAGGTCAAGGTCATGTATTGAAAGAAACACATTTTTTGGATCTAATAAACCCCAATCTGATTTTATTATGGCGAATCATAAACAATTCATGTCAAACTATTCAATATCACTCTTAGATGATTTGGCCACTCCTGTCCCTGTTTAAACTTTAAGGGACACAGGAGATTCTCATAATCTTTTATTCTCAGGTAATTTGCCTTTTTCTGAGAAGTCTTCTTCTGATGAGAGTGTTCTTATTCAAAAAGTAGTGTAAGGCTTTGCTAAAGTGTAAATTTGACATCAGATTTAGTCTCAGTACCCGTGACAGCCGAAACATTGTTTTCTTTTCCAGTTCCTGCCATTCATTTATTACCAAGCAACGACCTAGCTGAAGATAAGGTTGTGGTTAATACAGTTGTAACTGACTAGCATTGTTTCGATCAGAAAGTAGATCTATTTGAACAAGTAGTCCCTGAAATATAGCCAGCTTGTGCAGTTACAGGAACTATGGCAAAGAAAGCTCTTGAGCTGACACATTTATTGGCCAAACTTTAGATGAGGTCACTTTCACTCCTTGTTTGGATCAAACCAAAGGCATTGATCACAGTGATCATTTTTTAACTACTCATTATCTTTATTCTAATCAGGGTGACAAACGGCAATCACTTGTCATCGAACACGGAAACGATCCTGAGATCTCCTGCTTGTTTCAGAGGGTCATTAGTGAAACAGGAGCCTCTGACGTACCTGTCTGCTGTTTCATTAAAAATGGAATTCTTGTGAGAAAATGAGGACCACCTGATGTACCTGCTGGTGACGAGTGATCATTGAACTATGAAATTGTTGTTCCAAATTCTTACAGACAGAAAATACTTAGTCTGGCCTTGAATTTTTTCTGTCTGTCATTTAGGGATACAAAACTCTTATCACAAGATTTGACACATTTTTATTGGCCAAAAATCAAAAGTAATGTTTGTAAATATTGCAGATCTTGTCATGCTTGTCAAATGGTAGGAAAACACAATCAGAAGATACATAAGGCTGATCTGAAACTTATTCTTGCACTTGACAAACCATTAGGCAGAATAATGTGTTGGTCCCATACCTACATCGTGGACACAATACCTTTTAACCATAATGTGTGTATCAATAAGATTCCCAGAGGTAATTCCTTTGAGGACTATGAAAACTAAAACAATAGTAAACAATAGTAAAATCTTTGATAAGTTTATTTTTACTCAATTTGGCCTTTCCAAAAGTGTCCAAATTGATCAAGGGTCCATTTTTTTTGTTTGGAATGTTTTAGAAAGTCATGTACGAATTCGGCATCAAACAATTCAAATCTTCTACCAATCACCTTTAAAGCCAAGAGAAAGTTTTCATCAGAGTTTGAAAAATGATCATATTGTTATGATACTTGTAAATATTGGGATGAAGACATTCATTTACTATTGTTTGCTGTTAGGAAGTCAGTTCAAAAATCTTTAGGATTCAGTCCCTCTCAACTAGCTTTTGAACACAGTGTGCGAGGACCAGTAACGTTGTTGAAAGGGAATCTTCTTTCCAACGAAGATATTAAACTTAATCTTCTATATTATGTTTCCAATTTTAAGTATAAGTTGTCAAAGGCCTGTGAGGTTGCTAGAGCAAATCCGAATTCTACTCAGTCAAAATAAAAATTAAGTTATGATTAAAACTCAAAAGAAAAAGAGTTTTCAGCCTGGTGAAAGAGTTCTGGCTCTCTTGTCCATGCCCCAAAATCCTCTTCAGGCCTAGTATTATGGCCCGTACAAGGTTGAAAAGAAGGTAAATGATTCAAATTACATCACAAATAATCATGGGAGGCGAAAACAAAAACAAACTTTCCACAATAACATTTTTAAGGAGAATATTGAGGGAGATAGCCCGATAAAACATGTAATTAATTTAGTTGTAACTGTTCCACTCAGTTAATATTTAAGTGAAGAAATGCAAACGGACTCTATTGATTCCGGAGTGTCAAATCTTCGGAATTCAGAAACTATGAATTATCTGGGTTAGAAACTTTCACATTTCAACAACAAAAATAGTTATTATTAGAATATGGACACTTATTTCCAATTGTTCCTATGAGAACAAACACATTTTTAATGACGTTGAAATTGTAACTTCCAACTCAGTGAAACATCACCTATACAAAAAGAACTCTCTCAAACAGGAATACTTGAAAAAATAAATTTAGTATATGCTGGATAATGATTTTATAGAGATCAGTAACATAAACTGGAGTTAACCATGTATAATTGTTCCGAATCTTGATAAAACTTTCCGCATGTGACTGAATTATATAAGTGTGAACAGTGTGACCAAAACAGATTAATTTCCAATACCAAGAATCAATGACTGCATTGATAAATTTGTTTTAATTGGAAATGCGAAGTATGTCACTAAATTTGACATTCTGAAAGGATTTTGGCAAATTCCACTAACGGAAAGAGCAAAACAAATTTCGGCATTCGTGACTCCAGATGCACTTTATAAATATAAAGTAATGCGATTTGGGATGAAGGGTTCGCCAAGTACTTTTCAACATTTAATAGATATGATTGCCTCTGGTCTAGACAATGACAATGACCTTGCCGAAGCGTTTCCTTTTCATACAATTTTGGCCCTACTATTCCCGCCAAATTACGAGTGGCATTTTGTAGGAGTATCCATTTGCTTATTCAACCGCTAGATGTACTTCTTATAATCTGTCCAAGAATACTGATAGTTTCTCAGTAAGGGTTCAGCTATAATTTCGATCTAAGATTTACGCCCACCCTCCATCGCATTTCCGATAGATATCGCTGGTCTGACCCAATCAACTGAGCTGAGAATGTTTCTCGTTTGTCGGTCTACGTAGAGGGGGATAAGACGTCCCCGGTTTACCCTGCGGACTTAGTTTTGATCTCCTAACCAATGTCGGAATGAGAGGACTACAAGCTTTTGACACTATAGTCTGGATGGCTGGCGACCTGCATAATCGATTATCACTGCCTGCGTAGACGTTTACACATGAAACGTGGCAACAATACTCAAGCCTACACATACAGACAACCATGCTTAGCAAACGTGACACTCCCCCACGCTTGAGAATAAAATCAGTATTTTTTTCCCAAAAAATTGCCCCAAGTACAAATGCGTATTACTACGCGGAACAACATAACAAAATATTAACGACGCCACACACTGAATACGGACACGAACACAAGCACAGCAAACGGTTATTTACTGCATGATCGATGTTATTTCAGCGCTTCTGCTCATGAAATTCGCTCCTACGTTCTCTGTTCCTTTCACGTAGCTTATGTGCATCTGATACTGCTGTAAGAACAGTGACAAATGCATCAAACGTCCATTGGACTATTTCGCCTGCGTGAGATAGGCGAGGGGATGGTGGTTGGTCTCCAATATGAACTTCCGCCCGTATAAATACCGCTCAAACTGCGCTATTCCAAACACGATTCCGAGACATTCCCTCTCCGATACTTAGTTGTTCTTCTATGCAGCAGACAATTTCCGGCTGCCGTACTCGATGGTATAAAGCGTCCACTCGTGCTCTTGCAGGAGTACTGCTCCAAGGTTGGTGTCAGACGCGTCAGTGGTCAGCACAAAGTATTTGGACAGATCCAATAGACGGACAACAGCCCGTTTCCTGGTCAGGTGAGACAACGGCCTCCGCAATCGCACTGAAAATAGGCCACATACCTCCGATAATACCCTGCCAATCCCAGGAATGAACTCACCTCTGTTTTTGTCACGTTTCTGAGCTGCCGCACATTCGACATCTCTTTAGACAGCGTGCCTTGGCTCAACGTGTGTCCCAAACATCAGGAACCCACGGTGGTATTTGGAAGGGCGAGCCGTCAATCCCACTTGACGCAGCCGTACCAGAATGTCTCCTATTAGAATAAGGTGCTTAGCCACGTCTCCGTGGCTAGCGAGAGATCATACATGAAGTTGTGAACACCCCTATCGCGCAAGGGGTCCAACAACTTACTCAACTTTGCCCTATCCTCTTCTCTTACCGGAATTTGCCAATAGCTCTAGAACAAATTCAACTTCGAAAAATATTTCGCTCTGGAGACCATAGCGAAAATATATTCGGAGTCAGGTAGTATTTCGACTTGACATTCTGTCACCTGATTCAGCTTCCTGTAACCGATACAAAAGCGATGGATTCCTTCCTTCTGCACGAAAACTGCAACAGAGAGCTGTACGGAGAATTGGCGGGTTCGATAACTCCCAGTTCAATAATCTGCTCGATCTCTTATCCTACCACTTGCCGTTTCGCGTAGGGCAAAGGGTAGGGTTCCCGCTGAATGGCCGGTCGTCCACCAGCTTCAACCCCGACTCGGGCATTTCCGAAAGCAAATCGGAATAACCTGCGAGCAACATCTCTACCTCTTTACGATGATTAGTAGTCAACCTTTGGTTATACTCCACGTCCGAGGTTGTCTCAACCCGCGTTAATGGACATCTCAGGAAGTGTTATCCCCTTCCGTATTTCCTTTCGTATTCTCGGTGACGGTTGTGACGACGACAAAATTGTCGGTGGTCTCTCTTTCTTGGTATTTCTTAATTATATTTGCATGGTAAAGATTTTCCTTTGTCCGAAGCCGAATCCGATAGGTTTGACTCCCAACCTTCTCGGTTACGACATATTGTCCACTCCAAGAATTTTGTAACATGTGTTTTTGTAGTACTTCACCTGACACGACTTCGCTCGCTTGTTGTTCTCCTGTACTTCTTCGACAGCATATTCCTCTGTCCACAGCTGTCTCAGTACGGCGATGGGACCAAGTACGGTCATCACATAAAGGAGTTCAAAGGGAGAATACCCTAAACTCTATTGTGGCACTACCCAATATGCGGAAAGTATGGCAGGAATAGCAGCAGAGAGGGTGAATCCTACAACAATATATTTGCGACAAAATCGATTAAAGCCTCAGAATGCCAATGGAGCCTTCCTACGAAATCTCATATTTTAACCAAAAAAAAATTAAAGGTCCCATTTTACAAATGGAGCCTTAGCGATTTTGTCGTGAATACATTGTCATAACCACACTCAAATTGCTGCCATCTACGTCTACAAATTTTTGCGACAGAATCGATTAAAGCCTCAGAATGCCAAATGGAACCTTCCTACGAAATCTCATATTTCAACCAAAAAAAAAATAAAGACCCCATTTTACAAATGGAGCCTTAGCGATTTTGTCGCAAATACATTGTCATAACCACACTCAAATTGCTGCCATCTACGGTCGCAAATATGTTGTCATTTCACCCTCTCTGCTGCTGATTAATACAATTATTTGTTAGCTTTTCACAAACAGACTAATCGATAATACTTCACCACGTAGATCAATTAAATTATTTGACTGATCGGTGAGTGTAAAATTAATTCTGGTTAGTGAATCATTTTGACATTGCATATAGACTGGATTAGTCGGATTCTCAACAATTAAAAATCCGGGGGGTGCTGTTGGTGCAAATGAATAAAGAATGTAACCCTGTCGGGCTTGATTTGATTGTTCCATATTAATTTGATAACTTCCTTCGATTATATCACACGTTAAATTAAGCGCGATCACCGATGAAATATCCACATTGTTCGGTGCGATATGTCTACCGTCGCCGTCGGGAGAATTATTATAAGTGAGGATAATAGGCTTCGGCTGGCTATCTTTCCATGATTGATAGATTTTATTAAATCCTTCGT
>JAEAOA010001068.1:0-10345 GCA_016746295.1 Potamilus streckersoni | reverse complement strand
AAGAAAGCATCAAAGGTAATGGAATCATTCGTGGAAGTGGAAAAAAAATTGTAAATTTTATGTAAATAATATATTATAATGCCACAAAAAAAAAGAAATCCCAACAACAAAAAAAGAAAGTAATAAAAAAAATCACCACCCCAAAGTGCAATGCATATGCAATCAAACAAAACAAGGAGGAATTATTCCGTTCGCTCCACTTTTGGCGGGACTAGCGGGAAGTCTGCTGCCAAATCTTTTAGGAATCGGACGTGGTCTAACATTACCAGGAACTCGTCGTCCCGTTGAGTAATTTTCATATCATTGTAAGTTAAAGCGGTTCTGGATTTCACGGAGTTTATTCTAAAGATGAGCTCTCAGCATAAAATCACCATCTGCTGTAAGTTCATGTGTTATTAATATAAAAGATTTTAATGACGGATCTGGTACGCATTGGGTAGCAGTTTATAATAATAATTATTTTGACTCGTTTGGACTTCCTCCAAGCGATGTAATAAAAAAGTATATGAAAAAAAAATTTACAAAAGTATATATTCGTCAAATCAACTCCAACCTGTTGAAACGTCTGCTTGCGGATATTATTGTATTATGTTTATCCGAGCAGATGAGCAGAAATCTAATTTTTTAAAATTTATTTTACAGTTGATAAGCAACCTTCTCACGCTAATGATGAGATCGCAATTAATTTATCTAAACTTATAAGTATAATAATGTCAACATACTGTCTCAAGTGTAAAACTAAAACAGAAGGATTAATGAAACAACAGAAAAAACAAAAAACAACAGGATAATATTAAAAAGTATTTGTGCAATCTGTGGAAAAAGAAAAAATACATTTTTAAAGAAAACGTCCCCAGCGATAGTATCTCCAGCGACGTCGCTAGGATCTGGTTATCCTAATATTATTTTAGTCGACGACTAAAAATATAGAATGATATGCAACTGTGATTCTGAGATTTGTGTATTGAGCAAAATAAAATTGTCGCATACTGTCAATGTTTGTAACAACAGAGAAATAATAGGGTCAGGTATAGATATACATAAACTAATTGGAAAATTACCAAACCAAAAGGCGGTGGACATTGCCAGGGCATCGGTATACTGGGCCATGAATCCGCTACATCAACAACTAGATGAAAACGACAATCCATTGCCAGGACAAGAGCTTACAATCAAGTGGGATGCAATAGCATGCGTCATGATATCTGTATCGGGTGATCATGAAAACTCAAAATTAGATTGTGGATAAAGTAATGTTAGACGAATTACGTGGATATGGAGCCAACTAATCTACGGAGAACGTTTGATAGAAAATTTGTTCAGGGGAATAATTGGGAGCAAAAGATAACTTGAGACTCGGAGAGTCTCGTCAACCACCTTACGATCGGGGGGAAATTAACGGTATATGATGATCTTGCAGTCGAACTACCACAGACCTAAAATAAAAAGTTCTAAGTTGTCGCTAATGGTGTAGACTGATATCTGGGTCATAGAATTGGGGGATGTATCCATATAGCTCAGTTTAACGGTTGGGCGGCGCTGATGGCGCTCCAAAAAGGTATTTGTTGAATGGTATAGCTGTTTCTTAGCAAAATACGCTTTCAGTGGATCTGTTCAGGATAGGACAGGAACTTCAATGACCGATGCGCTAAAGCAGATATAACAGATATGAAAAGAAAACCAAACAAAATCTGGACTGGAGTCACGTGATCTGTGCTTTTACAAAAAGGTTTGAACAGTTTCTAGAACAAAATAATATAAAAAGGTATGTTACAGGAAATGAGGTAAAAGCTTGTTGTTGAGAGATTTAATCCGCACGCTAACCGAAAATACACAAACATATGACAGCTAAAACACCAACAGGTACATCGATGACCTTTCTGAATTCGTGAGCGCATATAATAACACGAACATCGAACCATCAAAATGACACCTAAAAAACCTGAAAAAAATCCAATATTAGCAAATGAAAACATGTACCGCAGACATAAATTTAGGTTGGTGATAAGTTAGAATTTCTTTGATGAAAAAGGTGTTTGCAAAGGATTTACTCCCGAACTGGAGCGAAGAAGTATTTGTAATTGATAAGGTACTTTAACAGTACCTGTAACGTACGTTTAAAAGATCTGGCAGGGGAACCGATTGTAGGTAGTTTTATGAACAAGAACTACAGAAAACTGAGCAGGATGTTTTTGTTATCGAAAAGTGATTAGAAAAAAAAGGGATAAAGTTTAGTCAAATGGCGTGGGTATAGTGATAAATTTAACAGTTGGATCCCAACCAAGCAGATTATGATATAATGCTATTATAAATTAACTCATACTTTTGTTTGACAGATTTACATTTTACTGGTTTACATAATGATATTAGATACTGCTTACGATCGTTAGAGATCGTCATTAGATTAAAAATCTTGACAATATGAAATCAAATCGAATTTGATATTTTTCTGTCGGCCTGGATCTTGATATTTAAAAAGGTTGATTAACTGCCAGAACAGGTGTTGTTCGGCAACGGTAAAATTAAATTTAATTAGCTGCTTAGCAATGTGATACTTGACATTATACCGTTTAGTTGTTGATCTGCTGTAATTAGATCTGTCAGCAACAGTGACTATTTCACCATCATCATCAGATTCATTGTTATATAAAATATCATCTTCGCTATAACCAACAGATTTGTCTATAAAATCTTTGGAAAATGTAATACTATGTATGACATCATCACTGACGACCTTATCACTGACGACCTTATCACTAGTATCTTCTTCGTAGAGTTCAGCGAGTCGTTTCATCAAGTCCATTATTATAATATATTTTTATCTAATTTATTATTATAAGATGACCGATGAGATAAAATATCACCAAAAAAGTTAATATAGTAAATTATAACGAACTAGCTGAAGCGGTAAGAAAATGTTTGTTGTTGATGTTATGTAATGCAAGGTGATTCTCATAAAATATTACTAACAGAAGCAGAAAAAAATAAAATTAATGAAAGTGCAGTAACAGACGCTAAAATTTAATCACGATGATATCATAGCATTGCTCATCATTGCTTGACTAAAACCGAATTACAAAATATTATGATCATCATATCTAAAACCAATCCTAGCATCGTATTCTCTTGAAAAAGTGATTTTGTTGCTCCATCAGCTATAATTTTTACGACTGCGGGATTTATCTTATAATATTTCGCCGCAGCTGAAATCGATTTGAATTCGATCTCCTCATCCGTTTCGAGGTTTTTTGAAATAACAGGTTTTATTGGGCATCTAAAATTAATACCATTACTATTTTTTCCTTTTCTCACATTTCCTGTTGCGTTACTATCTCCAGATTTTCCAATCGATTATCAGTTTGTATATTATTGATGTGATTAATAACAAGACCATTGGGTATAGATCCATTGAACACCTCATAAACAAACCTATGACCAAGATAACGAACTTGATTTGTTGATGTTCCTCTAACAGTTACCCTGATATATCCCATATTGCTAATATTACTAAGAACTTTTTTAGTTTTTCTATTTCTAATGCCGCGATCGTTAGCCTCGTATAAATCAAATACTGGGTGCGGCTGAAACTCATCTTGTAAGGATAAATTTTCAATATTATCATCAGTGACTTTACCATTATAATGATATACACGCTGTCCCTCTGGAATATCATCGCAGAACAACGTGTAAATAAAATCTTTTCTAAACTATTGGCAATCCTCTCAGGCATTATCTCCCTTTAACACTAATATTATAACCCGTGACGTTAATTTGCCAACAGGTATTCTAGTTTTAATGTTAATAACCGAACCAATTACATTTCCAGCGTATAAGTTATACTTGGGTGAATTTGATAAATCTCTTGCTCACGTGCGCTTGTCAGATTTACTGTCATTATATTATAGTATAGGTAATATTTTTATCTCTAATTGAATTTTTAGCGCATGCGCAGTGTGAGAGAAAGTTATATTTTGGGTGACTTGATATGCTTTTCTTGCTCACATGTGTTTGTTAGATTTGCTGTCATTATATTATAGGTGATATTTTTTATCTCTAATTGATTTTTAGCGCATGCGCAGTGTGAGGTAAAGTTATGTTTTGGGTGAACTTGATATGCTTCTTGCTCACATGTGTTTGTAGATTTGCTGTCATTATATTATAGGAGATATTTTTTATCTCTAATTGATTTTTAGCGCATGCGCAGTGTGAAAAATTATCAATTAGATATTACATTATAGTATAATAATGTTAAAATTGCGTGATATAGCTAAGAGAAGCTTTAGGGAGAACCTAATAATATAGCGACTTGCTTTTGCAGGTTTTGATATAGTTATCAGTTTGATAATCAAATTGTTTTAGTAAATTTTACTGCAACTAATCTTTACCACCTATTACAGACAATTGTAAACGTGAGCTCGAAAACACAAAAAGTATCAGATTATTTGTGCAATATCATGTTATATTTTCAAAGTTAGTTATAATGGAAGAATTAACTAACAAGGAAATTGCAGAACCTTATATTAACGCAAAATCGAGACGTGTTTTGCTTGGGACTGATCTGTTATCACTATCTGATGAAATACACCAAGAAATTGGAAAAAAAATAGAGGAATTTAGTCAATTAGGTTCGGGTTGGAAGTTTGAAATGATCAAAGGAATATTGTTTCACACGATGAAATATAATGTATTACGAGGTAGTTCATACGTCGACCTGCCACCAAAATAAAAAGTAAAAGATGTTGTATAAACATCAAAAACGTAGATAACAAATGTTTCCAATGGGCTGTTCTTTCCGCACTATTCCCAGCAGAAAAAAACGCTACTCGTGTTGAAAGGTATATCAGTCATGTGTCTAATTAATTTTAAAGATATTAACTTTCCAGTGGCAGAAAAGAAAATCAAATACCAAAATTTGAAAAGCAGAATAATGTTTCAATTAACGTTTTCGGACTAGATGAAAAGGAGGACGTATATCCGAGATATATTTCAGAAAAAGCTTCACAATCAACTATAAATTTACTGTACTACAAAAATCATTATGTTTGGATTAAAAACTTTAACGGACTAGTTGGTAGACAGTACAATAAGGATAAGAACAAAAAGTTCTTTTGTTACCGCTGCTTGCATGGCTGTACAAGCAATGAAACATTACAAAAGCATTTGCAGTACTGTAGTGATGTGCAAAGAATAACAATGCCATCTAAAAAAGATAGTGTGTTACAGTTTGTCCATCATAATCACAAACTAAAAATTCCTTTCGTCATATACGCTGATTTCGAATGCCTACTTCAACCTGTACTTGGTGTAGAAAATAATCCTAATCAATCGAGTACAAGAAAAGTTCAAAATCATGTTCCGTGTGGAGTAGCGTATAAGGTAGTTTAGTTTGTTGTACTGATTCTAGATTATCTAAATCAATCAATTATATCGTGGTAAAAATCCAGCTGTTTGGCTTCTCAAGCAGTTGATTAACGAAGTTGATAATATATTTACTCATTTGAAAAAGTAACGCCAATGTTAAAATTAACACCTCAACAAGAATCCGCTCACGAGCAAGCAGAAATTTGTCATATTTGTGAAAAAGCTTTTGACGATGATAAAAAAGTACATGACCATTGTCATTTGACTGGACAGTATCGTGGAGCGGCTCATAATCAGTGTAATTTAAAATTTCACGCTCCAGATTTTATTCCAGTTATTCTTCACAATTTTCGAGGATATGATAGCCCAAACATCGTACAAGCTTTTGGTGATCCTGAGATAAAAGCTCATCTAAAACTCAATATCTGTCATCAAATGCATCCCAAATAATTTTGAAAAGTACATGTCAGTTACGCTAGGTAAATTACGTTTTATTGACAGCCTGCAGTTTATGGCAGCCTCGTTAGATGAGTTAGTGAAAGGTTGTAGTAAATTTGATAACCTAAGAGACTGTTTTGGAGATAAATTTAATCTACTAGCTAAAAAAGGAGTTTTTCCATACGAATACCTCGACGATTGGAGTAAATTTGATGAAATATCTTTACCTGACAAAGACAAATTTTACTCACAACTTAAAAAAGAAAATATAACTGATGATGAGTACAGGTATGCACAAGATATTTGGAAAGAGTTTGATTGTGAGACTTTTGGTGATTATCATGATTTATACCTGAAAACTGACGTGTTATTACTAGCAGATGTTTTTGAAAGTTTTCGTGAAGTGAGTTATAATAATTATGGACTAGATCCTTGCTGGTATTATTCTGCCCCTGGGTTGTCATGGGATGCTTTGCTAAAGTTTAGTAAGGTAAGGTTAGAATTACTGACTGACGTGGATATGTTCAATTTTATTGAAAAAGGTATCCGAGGTGGTATTAGCGTGATAACAAAAAAATATGCTGAAGCAAACAACAAATACCTGAAACAGTATAACCCTGACCTTCCTTCGAAGTATATAATTTATCTAGATTGTAATAATCTTTACGGTGGTTCGATGGCAGAACCAATGCCTTTTAGCGGATTTCATTGGATCACGGTTGATCGATTTCTATCAGAGACAGAAAAAAAGATACCTGACGATGTTTCCTATTTCGTTGAAGTTGATCTTGATTATCCAAATTCGCTACACAAATTACATAACGATTACCCTTTCTGTGCGGAATCGATGGGTATAGATTATAGTTTGTTATCAAAAGAACAACAAGCGTTAGCATCACCAAGGCAACATTCCATGGTCAAGAAACTAGTACCAAATTTACTTGATAAGAAAAATTATGTTTTGCATTACAAAGTTTTAAAACAAGCAGTCGATGCTGGTCTTGTGTTGAGAAAAGTTCATCGTGTACTAAAATTTAATCAGTCGCCGTGGATGAGAGGTTATATTAACTCCAACACTTCAAGAAGAGCTGCAGCAAAACAGAGTTTGAGAAAAACTTCTTTAAACTGATGAACAATTCCGTTTTTGGTAAGACGATGGAGAATATTAGGAAACGTGTAAATATTGAAATAGTTAATGATGTCAATCGCAGAAACAAACTTGTGTCAGACGATGATTTTGTGAGCATGAAAATATTTAATGAAAATCTTGTTGCGATACAAAGAAGAAAAACAAATCTAAAACTAAACAAGCCGATCTATGTTGGAGCTGCAGTGTTAGATTTATCAAAGTGGATGATGTACGATTTTCATTACACTTTTGTTAAAAATCAGTGGCCGGCTAGTAGATTATTGTTTACTGATACTGATTCACTCGTGTATGAAATTGAATGTGAGGACATCTATCAGGACATGTACAATAATCGACATCTGTTTGATCTTTCCGATTATCCACGTGACAGTAAATTTCATGACGACACAAATAAAAAGGTTATTGGTAAGTTTAAAGATGAAATGAACTCGAGCGCTATCAAATACTTTATCGGATTACGTAGTAAAATGTATGCCGTATTGTTAGATAATAATAAAATAACGAAAAAAGCCAAAGGTCTGCCTCGTAATTTTGTTAAAAAGTTTATGAAATTTGATGACTACAGGTATGCGCTTGATGGTGGTGTTAGTTTTATGAGAGCTATGGCAATTCGAACTAATCATCATAAACTCGAAACAGATGTCATTATCAAACGTGGATTGTATAATTTTGATGACAAACGCTATTGTGAAAATGGGGTAGATACATTTGCCCTTGGGTATTGTTATGATGATAGATCTATACTCGACATTATCTTTTCCAACTGAAATTTTATCTAAACTTATAAAATAATGCTTGAAAATTTGACAATGACAAATAGCTACAATAGTAACATCAAATATCTAATGATGGACGGTAAACAATTGACAGTTGAATTTAATAATGAAACAGTCAGGTATATGTTTTAATGGAACATGTGACAAGTTAAAACTTTCGCTCATCAGATCTGATAACAGTATGTATTTCAATTATCTCGAACAATTGTATCAAAAGTTGCTAGCGGAATTTAAAAACTTTCACAGCCCCATTAGCCAACAAAACTATACTAAACTCACAATTGATCTCGATCGGTCAAAGGTATATTTTATCAACAAAAAATATCCTCTGAACAAACCAGAAATGAAAGATCTGTTTGAGTCCCGTCGCTGTGTGAGTGGTAAAGTAAAATTTAGTATCTATAGTCGTGATAGTGAAATATTTTTAATATCAACAGTTGAAACATTAATCATTGGTAACGAGATATAAAATAATATCATTTTCATTCTAATGCTAGTTTAATTTCCACCTTGTTAACTGAAACGTTCTAACACACAGTTTAATTTTCATCCTGTTATCTTGTGGTAAAACCCGTTTGCCGTCTTTAGAATAATTGTATTCCACACATGCGCTGTTCTAACAAATTAGTCACCTCTGTATCAGAGCTTATCGCATTCCAATACCTGTTGTTTTGTTTGGTTACAAAATACCTGTTTACAGGTAGTAGTAGGGGGAAAAAAAGAGGTGGGGGGAGGGTGAGTCAAAAAAGGGGGTGGGGTGGGGGATAATTTAGGACTATAATTTATACTTGTTTGGAGGGTAAAAAACAAAGTGAGTTGAAAACCTGGTTTTCCTCTAGGGTGAGTTGAAAACCTGGTTTATTTTGGAAGAAAAGGGGGTGGGGTGGGGGATAATTTATACTTGTTTGGAGGGTAAAAAAACAAAGTGAGTTGAAAACCTGGTTTCCTAATACTACTTGTATGTATGTATGTATGTATGTATGTATGTATGTATGTATGTATGTGTGTGTGTATGTATGTATATATGCATGCATATGTATGTATGTATGTATGTATGTATGTATGTATGTATGATTTATGTATGTATGTATGTATGTATGTATGTATGTATGTATGTATGTATTGTATGTATGTATGTATGTATGTATGTAAGTATGTATGTATCCTTAAGAAATTATGGTAAATTTTCTATATAAACCGCATTGACTTACAAATCAAGATTTTTGTGTTGTACTTGTGCTTACAGTTTTCTGATCTAAGTTGCACAAATATCTGTCTACTTTAGTGGAAAATGAACGGTACTCGAAAGTATGTTTTTCCATGGCAGTGGTCACTGGCATGGAAAGGCATTCTGGGTCGAGGTTCACCTTCTGGAAGCTTGATGAGTCAGGTAGGTGTGTCTTAGACATGTTACCAATTTTCTCTGTGATTTGTATATACAAAAGGATAAACTCTGTGATAGTGGGCTTTAATGTTTATGAGTTTTTTTGTGAAAACTTTAGTTCTAAAAATATTTTGCCACGTATGAGAGGATGCTGAGTTTTACATATTCGAAGGCAGGATATGGATTCCTTTCATTGGAAACGGGTGAGAGAACAGCTTAAAACTACCCTTTAAATTTTAATCGCCACGCCCAGCAGCGTTAGTACATTTTGTAAGTCTTTGTTATGACTCGGCGGGATTGGAACCCAGACTTCCGCATCGAGGGGACGATCATAAACCACTAGGACAAACGGAGCGGTAATGCCATTGCGCTAAAGGAGGACCTAAGTGATTTAATTCAAGGAGATGAAAAAAGTGTCTGCAATTGAGCTCAAATGGAGAGTTGTGATATTTTAGTTACCGTAACGGGACATAAAAATAAACGATAATTCAGTAATATTTCAAGCGGAAGAGGATGGAAACAAAACCAATCTCAAGAATATAAGGAACTTAAAATCTTTAATCGGAGTTCATTGAGAGTTACCGATATTTAATGTATTGGTGAGTACATGAGCGATATTGTAGTGATTATGTTTTCTTCAAATAGTCTTTCCGTGTTAACAAAGAACTTTTTGGTGTGGCCGATACTCGCCACAGTTTTTTAATTTTTTTCTCCAGGTTGTAAACATAATCGGAGAAAAAAATATTTAGGGCAAAGATGGAAGAGAAAAATATTTGGATCTAGTATGGTTAGTTGAAGGCGACTGGCCATCATTTTCCTGATTAAACTGAGTTAAAGTTGTTACAAAACTATGGTGTAGATGTTACCGCATGGCAATGCGTATCAATAGGACATAGACACCGTAAGGTAGACATTTACCAGGGTAGGGAATTCTGAGATTTTAGGAGCAAAAACCAACGATCCTGTGAAAGTTTAGAAACGACTGAAAGGTGAGCTGTATAGAGATTAAGATGTTTTTATTTTTGACAAAATTTATCAAACCAATACCCGTAATTTATTGTTTAAATCAATAAAGAATTAGTCTAAAAATAATGTCTGTATTACCTCCCCTTGACTGTATTTATACTTTATTAAGGCTAAATTTGCTATCACTGTTGGAAGTGTATTGATTGCCACGTTATTTCAAGCAAAATTGTCGGGAATTTTACCTAGTTGGCTATAATGTCGAATCCAGTC
>JAEAOA010001067.1:0-30630 GCA_016746295.1 Potamilus streckersoni | reverse complement strand
AGATGGGTTCGGGTAGGTCAGTTAACGATTATGTTAGAAAAGCAGGTGATTTATTTACGGGAAACATTGCTATGAACCAGAACAAGATCACATACCTTGGAAACCCAACTGAGGATAATGACGCTGCTACTAAGAAATATGTTGATGATCAGGAATCAAAGTACGTGTCGGCGCATGGCGGTATAATGCGTGCATTTCTCAACATGAACAATAATGGCATCAATAATCTTAGAACACCAGAGTTTGATTTTGATGCTGTAACAAAGAAATATGTTGATGATATCAACAATGAAATCACCAAGTTCAAAACTGATTTTACTAATCACATCACCACGTTTTTAAATTTTCGCAGAAACATAAACAAAACCAATAACGAATTTTTTGGAAGTCCGCCATCTGTTGATATTACACTCGATAATATTAACACAAAACTCAACGATATTATTAGTGGAATTCCTAGTATTGTTGAGAAAACGAGTATGATTAAAATTCCTCACAAGCAGATTAAAAATATTGTCTATACTGTTGCTTCTGGAATGTCTACTTGGTCGCCGCAAAATAACACTCTCAAACATACTGCAGAGGTCACTGGTGTGTATAGATTGTCCGTGTTGAGCAGTGCAAAGTTTAATATATTTACATTATTTCCATGGCGTCACTCGACTGATAATTTCTCTGGAACCGTGTCTATTGTGTTAAACAAAGATGTTGAAGAAACTTTTATGCTAATAGCAGATGACAAAAAATTAACTGCTGCGTCATATTGGTATTGTCTGGAATTTGTGGCTGAAACACCTCAACTAGTTACTTAATCAAGCCTGAGATTATGTGAACAAATATTATAATGAAAAAAAGTATAGTTGATTTCAATCATATTTCAAAAGATATTCCAGGACAGGATGTTGACGCACTAATACAATACTACAAATATTATCATAAAAAACTTTGGTGCGTTAAAAAATGTTACAAATATTATAACAAAATACTTCGAATAATATCATATCTACCCTTGTTAATGACTAGTTCTGGCATAATTTCAAGTGGTATATCATTAAACCCGTTTTTGTTAATCATATCCGGTGTTGGTGTTTCTCTTACAGCAGCTTGTAAAAAAGTTGAACCTAAAATTTCGATAAAAAAGCACGGCTGCTTAACATCAATTATAACTTACAAAAAACTACTTGATCAAATAAGATCTTACCTACGAGGAGTAAAATATAGTATGGACGATTTAATACGTGAATTTCGTATTATTGACAACATGTTAACAGATATTCTTCCCATGAGGATCAGCAAATATGAGAAAGATTATCAAAAGAAGTATGATATAACATAAAATTTTATATAATACCACTTACCTTACTGGAATTCTAATGCGTAATTTAGTCCACAATCGCCACGTTCTGCTAAATCATAATGATTTGAAAAATTGAGTCTGACATATCATTTTGCTTATTCTGGAAGATCACGTAATTAAATTTTACCTGTTACCTAGGTATTTTGCAACAGGTGTTCTATTGTATTTGTTTGGAGGTCTAGAGGGGTTGTTGAGCTCGGATTCTTAGCGCAATTATTGATTGCAATAGGTTTTCTATTACGTTACCTAGGTATTTTGTATTTGTTGAGCTCGGATTCTTAACGCAATTATTGATTGCAATAGGTTTTCTATTACGTTACCTAGGTATTTTGTATTTGTTTGGAGGTCTGGAGGGGGTTGTTGAGCTCGGATTCTTACTTTCTCCTACTACTGATATAAAAATCTATAAGTTTATAAATTTACATTTATGTTACTTTTAACGTCTTTTATTAATAACTTGCCCACATATACCTAAATCCTTAATTTATTTATTAACATTTATGTTACTTTTAACGTCTTATACTAATAACTTGCCCACATATACCTAAATCCTTAATTTATTTATTAACATTTATGTTACTTTTAACGTCTTATACTAATAACTTGCCCACATATACCTAAATCCTTAATTTATTTATTAACATTTATGTTACTTTTAACGTCTTATACTAACAACTTGCCCACGTATACCTAAATCCTTAATTTATTTATTAACATTTATGTTACTTTTAACGTCTTATACTAATAACTTGCCCACATATACCTAAATCCTTAATTTATTTATTAATATTTATGTCACTTTTAACGTCTTATACTAATAATTTGCCTACATTTTTTCATAATGGTTAAAATGAAACTTACTATTTTTATGTAATCTAACCTGTTTTATTCACCGTCTAAGAATAATAATTTCTCTATTTTGAAAACCCCACCATTTTCAATGATACTAATAATTTCTTTCCTCTCATTTTTGATGGCTTGGCAGTATATTATAACATGTCTTTTCGTAAAATCGTATTTTTTACACATAGGGCACTTTGGTATATTTTTATCATATTCCTCCTTTTTGCTACATCTCCCGTCAGCCATGCGTTGTGCAGAAATTTAAAAATTATGCTTTGAATTTTCACTGATTTAATACTCCCCCATAGTTTCCATATATTTTTTGCAATTTCCGCCCCATTCTCCATTTTCTATTTTGCATCATTTATTTTTAAAATATAACTTCCTTTATAACTTGGTATGTTTTCCCTTTATCCCCCTTCCATACAATATTTATATCTCTGTATTTTACAATAATATATTTTTTTCCATAATACATAGCGGCGTTTGTGCCCAGGTTTCAAGTGATTTCTTAATTTTTGTCATTATTTGTTTATAGTTTTCCTTTTCTTCATTTTGCCCAAAGTATATACCTAGGGCTTTAACCGGGTTTTTTATATATTGGGGAGGGGCAATCCTGGGTGATTCCATCTCCAGTTTCCTATTTTCAGTATTTCTGTTTTATCATGATTTATTTTAGATCCTGATGCATTACCAAAATTTTCATATTCTTTCATTAAGTGTTTGAAAGAATTCGGGTTTCTTATAAAGTTTGTGAAATATTTTGCATGTTGTAGCATTTTAAATTTATTTTTCATATTTGGTATCTGTATTCCTTCCATACAATTATTTTTCCTTATTTTTATACTTAAAATTTCTATTGCTATTACGTATAAAAGCATCGATAGTGGACATCCTTGTCTCACCGATCTTTGTATGTCAATTTTTTTCTGTGGTTGCTCCATTTACCTGTACTTTAGCAGTTCTATCTTTATACAGAATTTCAGTCCATTATCAGAAATATTTCCGAAACCAAATTTTTCAAGTACTTTCTTTATATAGTTATGCTCAATTTTGTCAAACGCTTTTTCTTGATCTATTAGCACCATGGCGCCAATCTTATTGCTTATCTTAACATATTCAATAATTGTTTTTATATTAAAATATTGTTTTGAATGTCTCTTTCTGATCCACAAGTTTGATTTTCATTTATTATTTTATCCATACAGTTTTTAACCCTATTGGCTAATACTTTGCTTAAAATTTTATAATCAATATTTAGGAGGGAGATGGGCCTCCAATTTTTTAGATCCTTCCTTTACCCTTTCCTTTTATAAACTAGAGTTATTACCAATTCCCTCATTGAATCTATCATTCTGTTATCGATTAAAAAAAATATTATTATACAAAAGTTCTAACTCACTTAGGCGTTAACTCACTTAGGAATTTATGATAGAATTCCGCAGTGAGTCCATTTCTTCCCAGGGATTTCCCTATCGCTGATTGTTTTATTGCATTGTTAATTTCATTTGTGGATATGAAATCATCAAATAAGTCTTTATATACTGATGAGATTATCTCACATCTAACATCATCTATATGATTATTTATTTGGCCTATTATTATATTTTGTTTGGTATAGAGTTCTTGATAATAATTCATAATCCTATTTAAAATATCTTTTTTTATCCTTTAAAATTTCTCCTTCCTTATCCCAAATATCTTCAATAATTTTCATCCCCCTTTTGTTAACTGTTCCCTTTTATTTATGTCTTTAGCTGTTGTATATAGATTCCAAAATTTCCCTACTCTTATTTGAATTCCTTTTTCTTTATCTAAATTTATTTGTTTTAGTTTTTCTTCTAAATCCTTTTTTTACTCTTCAGTTATATTTTTATTTATTTGGAATTTAATCTCTTTTTCTTCCATTTCCCTTAATTCATTTATTGTTTTTGAGTGTCGTATTGCTACTTTTTAAAAATCTTTCTTTAAGTTATCCCACATTATTATATATTCATGTTCCTTTTTTTTTAAAAAAAAAACCTTTATTTTCTCTTGAATTTTGTTTATAAAATCCTTATTTTCTAAAACAAAAAATTGAATTTCCATATACCCCTTCTCTATCTACTTCTATTTACAATTTGAATATATTAATTTATTAATTTGTGATCTGAAAATTCTACATTCGTTTTTTTTTTAGTCTTTGTATATTTAATGATCAAAATTATTCGCATAAAACCTATCTAATCTACTCCCTAGTCTATTCCCATATTCAAAAGTGAATTATATCCTTGGAAGGTTCAAAAGTCTATATTCAATTTGTATTTTTCCAAAGGTTTTTCCATTACCTCTTTAATCATTTTATCATTTGTTGTTAGTTTCCCATTTCTATCAATTAGGTTACCTATCCAGTTATAGTCCCCACCTCCATAATCATGTTTTCCATTGAGTATGTTCCTAAATACTTATCTAATTTATCTATAAAATCAATTTTGTATATTTATTAGCCGGAAAATATATATTTATAATATGTATATTTTCAATTATTAGGTGTAGAAGCCTCTGCTTAAAGAAGTTACTTTCTGTTTTTATCTTCCATTTTATATTTTTAGTACTTTTTTTTAGAAAAAAAAGCAAACCCCTCCACTTAACATCATCAAATTATGCTTCACTATTTATTAATATTCCATTTAATCCATCTTCTATATATGCAATTATTTGTTTCGTAAATCTAATGCGGGTCTCTTGTTTTAAAATTATATCATAATCCTTTTCTTTACATAACTCGTTATTTTTTTCCTTATTAATACCATTTACATTTATTGATGCTATTTTGAGGTTTTTTCCCTCATTTCTACCTTCGTGTGGCCGATACATTTCTACCTTTAGATGAGATTTTGTATATTTAAAACTTAAATTATTTAAAGGCTATTAAAGGTTAAGAGAAGTTGATAAATTATTGAGGGGGCAATCCAGGGTGATTCCCTCTCCAGTTACCTATTTTTAGTATTTCTGTTTTATTATGATTAATTTTTGACCCCGATGCTTTGCCAAAGTTTTCATCCATCAAGTGTTTGAAGGAATTGGGGTTTCTTATAATGTTTGTACAATCATCAGCGTGTTGTAGCATTTTAAATTCGTCTTTCAAATTGGGTATTATGTATTCCTTCTATCCTACTATTACTCCTTATTTTAATATTTAAGATTTACATATAATAGCATAGATTGTGGGCAGCCTTGCCACAATGATCTTTGTATTTCAAATTGTTCCGTGATCTCGTTATACAGGATTTTGGTCCAATTTCGAGATGTTTTCTCCAAAAGCAAATTTCTCTAGTACGTTCTCTATGTAGTTATGTTCAATCCTATCAAATGGTTTTTCCTGATCAACTAGCACTATAGCACCAGTCTTGTTATTTATTTTAAAATATTCAATTATAGTTTTAATATTTAAAACATTATTTTGTATATCCTTACCTTCCAAAGTAGTAAGGGAAAAGGCTGATTCTAGCTCAACGACTCCTATCCCACAGGTAAGTTCTGTCATACAGAGGTGATGAATTTTGTTTAGGGAAAAGGCTGATTCTAGCTCAACGACTCGTATCCCACAGGTAATCTCTGTCATACAGAGGTGACGAATTTGTTAGAACAGCACATGCGTGGAATACGATTATTCTAAAGACGGCAAATTGGTTTTATAATCAGTCTACCACAAGTTTTTTTTATCAGATAACAGGATGAAAATTAAATTGTGCATTAGAACGTTTCAGTTAACAAGGCGGAAATTAAACTACGCATTAGAGGAAGGTAAGTGATATTATATCTTAAGTTTAGATAAAAGTTTAGTTGGAAAAGATTATGTCAAATTTTCAAACATTATTTTATAAGTTTAGATAAAATTTTACATTACTCATATTTTTTTGTGATAATTTTTTCATACTTGCTAACCCTCATTGGTAGAATGTCTGTTAATATATTGTCAGTAATACGAAATTCACGTAATAAATCATCCATATTATATTGAAATCCTCGAAGGTAAGATCGGATCTGATCAAGTAGTTTTTTGTAAGTTTTTAAAGATGTTGAACAACCGTGCTTTTTTATCAAAAGTTTTGGTTCTACTTTTTTACACGCCGCTGTAAGTGAAACACCAATACCGGATATGATTAACAAAAACGGATTTAATGATAGCCCACTTGAAATTATACCAAAACTGATCATTAGCAACGGCAGATATGATATTACTCGAAGGATCTTATTGTAGTATTTGTAACATTTTTTAACACACCAAAGGTTCTTGTGATAATATTTGTAGTATTGTGTTAGTGCGTCCACATCCTGTACTGGAATATCTTTTGAAATGTGATTAAAATCAACTATACTTCTTTTCATTATAATATTTGTTTACATAATCCCCGGTCTTGGTATTAGTAATTCAGCTACAAATTCCAAACACAAATGATAGCCGACTTCGGTTGTATTTGGAAATATAGTAGTAAGTTCAAGTGTAAATATTTCTTCAATACCTTTTAATATTAATATAGATACAGTTCCAGAAGACGTACCCAAAATAATTAATGGTGATGTGGTTAAAATATTAAAATCACCCATGTTAATCACTGTAAATCTATACACAACAGTAACTTCTGTAGTGTATTTGATAGATTTATTTTGCTGCGTCCATTTACCAGACCCAGAAGCAACAGTATACACAATATTTTTAATCTGTTTGTTAGGAATTTTAACCATACTCGTTTTCTCAACAATATTAGGAATTCCACTAATAATATCATTGAGTTTTGTGTTAATATCATTGAGTTTTGTGTTAATATTAGCGAGTGTAATGTCAACATTTGATGGATTTCCAAAAAATTCATTTTTAAGTGTGTTTATGTTTCTGTGAAAACTTCAAAACGTGTTCACATGACCAAGAAATTCATTTTTGAGCGCTGTTATTTCATTATTGATTGGAACGTCCTGATCATCGACGTATTTCTTTGTTACAGCGTCTCCATCTGTAGTTGGATATCCAAGATCTGTAATCTTGTTCTGGTTCATAACAATATTCCCATTAAATAAATCACCAGCTTTTTTAACAAAATCATTTACTGACCCACCAGAATCTTGTATCTTACCTCGATTGTTAAAAGTCACGATAATATCAGCAACCGCATTTGGAATTCGTACAAGTACATCTGGCTGTTTTACATTACTCGTCATTAATCGTCCTTCTTTGTCTTGGAAAACGACGACTTCATTTGGATCTACACTGACAACATTTAATAAATTATTAATTTCATTTTTGAGCTGATCAAGAGTTGCATATTTGGATAAGTCACCTTGATAACCTTCTGTGGATAAATCTCCTGTTTGTGTTCCAAATTTTCTATAGTAACTCATTATTTACTGTCTTAGATAAAATTATCAACACTAGTTTAATATTATACAAAATGGCAAAATCGTCGATATTAAACTTTCATACAGAGAAGCTGGTGAAACACAAACATAACAATGAACTTCCTGATTGTCATTATCTTATTGTTGGGCGAACTGGATCAGGAAAAACAAATTTGCTTATGAACTTGCTTCTTGGTGATAATTTTAACTACGATAGAGTCTATATTTACACAATCAATCCACAGCAAGATAAGTATGAGTTATTAAGCGATTATAATGACAAACTTCGTGATGAACTTAAGGCTGGTGAAGATTTTTTTATAATTAGACAGCCAGAAGATCTTATTCCAGTTAATCAACTTGATGCAGATGAACATAAGATAGTAGTTTTTGACGATATTCCGCTAAATAACATGGAGATGAACAAAAAAAGATCGTATTTCTCACTGTCACGTAACAAACAATGTAATTCTGTTTATCTCGCTCAAAGATTTTATAATGTTGACAGATTTATTCGGCGAAATACGAGTTGTTTTATATTATTTCCAGGACTGGACAATGTTGACGTTAGAAATATTGCAAGCGAACAATGCGGTGACGTGACAAAAGATAAGTTTATTGAACTTTACCGTAATGCTACAAAAGATAAATACAACTTTTTCTTATTTGATAAACTTACAAATGATCCAACTAAAATGTTTCGCTGTTGTATTGACACTTACTTACAGTAATGGTTTCAATTTTATAAAATTTATAATAATAATAATGGACAAACGAGCAAGATACAGACAACACATAGAAGATCTAAAAAAAACTTGCTCAATCTCAGGCATCGCTTAAGCAAAAAGTACAACAAGCACGACGTGGGCAAGTAACTGCTACAGAAGCAACAGCTACAATTTTCAAGCCGGTTACTGAAGCACTATTAGGTAAACAACCTAAAACTAAACCACTGTCAGAAGAAGAACTTAAACAACTGCAGGAAAAAGGCTTGGTTGGAATTGTTAAAGAACAACAGGAAGCAGCTGCTGCAAAACTTGTTACTAGATCTGATGAAGAAAAAGAAAACTAATTGAGGCACTTACAGCAAATATAGCTGATCCTGCGGCTAAACAAGCTGAAACAGATCGATTGATAAACAATCCGCTAGAACTTGAGCGAATATTAGCAGAGTTAACAACGCAATGAATAATAAATATTATAAAAAAATTTATCAGGAGATATAAAAGATATCAAAGAGGAGCAACAAAGAGTTGGTGAGCTTACTGTAAAGTTTATGGAAGTTGGAGATCAAAGACGTAATTTTATAAAACGAGCAAGTGATGTGATAAAAGATAGTGAATATGATGATTTTTTAAAGAAAGAAAATATAAGAGATATTAATAATATAAACAAGTGGACTGATGCAGAATATTAAGAATTACTCGATAGATTAAATGTAATATTTAATGACGGAGTTATTGCTAAAGATGAAATAAACACGGTTACAGAAATTGATGATATGATTCTACTTTATGATAGGATGAGATATGGTGTTATTGCTCTCACGTTTAAAAAAAACAGCAGAAAATAGTAGATTAAAACCTTTTGGTCAAGGGTGGAGTTTTAAAAGGAAATTTGATACACTCGATAAAACTCGTGTAGAGAAAAGTAGAGAAGTAAGAATAGGAACTGGTGTAAAAATATTTACTTCAACTACTGAAATGATAGGTAGATTAATGTTATTAATATCGTCAAAAGAAGTTGGGAATGTTAGTGTTGAACTTGATAATGAAATCATTGACATACTTGATCATCTAAGATCGAGTGAATTATTAACATCTGACGAATATGAAAATTTACACCGCGACTTAATCGCGGCGACTTAATTTTGTAAAATGATATAACAAAACAGGAATGCAAACAACATTATTACTAAACTCTAGTGAGTTTGCGATAGATAGCGCAAATTTTTCAGTAAATTATATTCCACCTATCCAACTAGATCCTACAAAACAATATGAAATTGGATTAATTTCTTGTACTTGCTGGAATGCTATACCTAACGTGAAAACTGATGTTAACGATGAAATGTATTTTACTATGATTACAACATCTCCAATATCTACAACAAAAAAATTAAAAATTCCGCAAGAAGCTTATAATATTACTGATCTAAACAGGACAATAAAAGAGCTCATCACAAAAGCTGGCGGTGTGGCTGATAATTTTGAATTGGCAGAAAATTATAATACATTGCGAGCTAGGATAACTTTGAAAAATATAGTAATCAGTCTTGAACCAAGAGAAAGAAGTATTGCACAACTGTTAGGATTTACTGAAAAAAATTACACTGCACTTGATCAGCCTATTACATATGACAGTGAACTGCCAGTAAATATAACAGAAGTATAAACGATATTAGTAAATTGCTCTATTGCTTCTGGCTCTTATACATCAAAAGGTAGCAAAGGTCAAACGATTTACACTTTATAACCTGAAGTTCCGCCAGGTTCTCTCATGCAAATAACTCCACGACATATTATATATTATCCTTTAAACGTTGAAAATCAAATATCAAGTATAATAATGCAGTTGACAGATCAATCAGGAAACAGTTACATGTTAATAATGAAGTTTTAACTTATTCTTTACATCAACGCGAGCAAAAGTAAAAATTATGCAACATCAAATATAATGAAACAAAGAAAAAACGCTTATCGAAGAAAAATAGTAGGAGGATTTTTTGGAAATATTTTTACTAAAGTTTTTGAAAATATTCCGGGTATAGCGCGTAAAGTTGCACCAATTGCTATTGACGCGGGTAAAGCGTTTGCAACTGGAGCTGCATCTGCCGCTGGGACTGCGGTGGGACAAAAAATAGCTGATAAAATAAAAGGTGATCCACCGACTGCATCTGAAATAAAACAAGCTATCTCAGAAATCGCTCCAACAAAAAAACAACGAGCTATGATAACAACACCAAAAAAAATATTATCACCAAAGGGCGAGCAGATCATACAGAAATTGATATCTAAAGTAACAGTGCCGCAATAAAATTTTATATAATCTAATAAAAAAAATGTCTGTTAAAAATTATCTCGAGTTAACAGAAACTTATGACAACGACAACGATGTGACAGAATTTGAGTATGTTGAGTATTTTGATGAGAATTCTAACGAAACAAATAAAGCTGGTATTAGATCCTTTAACACCAGAGACGAAGATGTATTTCTACTACCACATAAGGCTATGCTAGAGGTTCGTGGTCAGATTATGACAGTAGCCAATCCACCTTCTGTAATTGCAGTTGGAGCAGAAGTAGCTCTTATAAACAACGGCTGGTGTTTATTCAAAAGTGCTAGATATCAACTGGCCAATCAAACTATAGAAGATATTTCAAGTCATCTACAAGTTGCAAGTACAATTTTAAATATTATTTCGTTTTCCGACGATTACTCGAGATCAACTGCAACGAATATGATGTGGTTTAAAGATACTGGACGGGGTATAGCTGAACCAACTGAATTTTTAAAGAGAGGCGCTATAGTACATGGAGCTGATGCTGATGCAAATGCTGTAATTGTGAGAAATTTTCTCATTGCTAATGCTGCTGCCTTAGATATTGTCGCACCTGCTGCAGCTGTTAATGCAGACGCCACAAGAGTTTCTCTTATAGCAGCTTTTAATAATCTTAATATAACACCACCAGCTGCAGATGCAAACGGTACTGTGATGTTAAATTTACTTCTTAACACACTTGACGTGAGAAATCCGCGTTATAATGAAGGTTTTGCTAGGCGAAGAAAACTTGTAGCAGGATCACGTCAAATTACAATGATGCTTCCACTAAGCATGATTTTCGGCTTTTGTCGCGATTATGATAAAGTATTTCGCGGAGTTAAACATACGCTTATTTTAGATCGAGCAGACCAAAACGATTGCTTGTTTAGATCTGGAGGGGCTGATATACAGTTTATCATAAACAAACTTGCTTTGTGGATGCCACGTATAACACCATCAATCACTAAAATGTCAGAACTAAATAGCACACTTGATAAGCATACGAACAGAATTTACTTTAAGCAGCATAAAATATATCAGACAGCGGTTTCAAATACTACCGACTACACGTGGCGGGTCACAACAACATCAAGCGAACAATTGCCGAGACAAATATTTGTCGTATTTCAACAGCAAGCCCGACGAGGTAATCAACAACAAAATAATGCAATATTTGACCACGCTGATGTCAGACGAATACACGCTAGATTAAATTCAAAGCAATATCCAGAACGACCTATGGAATGCAATTTTGCTGATGACGCTAATAAAAATATTACTCGACCGTATATGTACCTGCTTGACGCAATTCAAAAATATCAGGATGTTGAAGATGGAACTCAGATATCAGCAGAGGAATTTCGTACGCTTTATTCTATATTTCATTTTGATGTTAGTAAACATAACGAGCGAATTGTAGACAGCACAGCGGATATTGAAATCACCTGGACACTTGGGGCGGTTCCAGTAGCGCCGTTGTACGTATACGCATTAGTGATTAGTGATAGATTTATCACGGTAGATTATATTGGGGGTAAAATGACAGTTCAAGTTTAATCTGCAGTTGTTATATAAAATGACAAAATATATTGTAAAAGAAGTATATTTGACTGATGGCCAGGTTAACAAATTAGTAGCTGCTATTGCAAAGCGAGAACAGGTATCATTAAAAATCAATCCTAATATTTCTGATGGTGTTTTAACAAAATTAATGATAACAAAAAATCAAGTAAACAAGTACAATCGTAAAAAAACTTTTGTTTTAAATTTGAGTGTTGCACAAATAACTGCGATGGCAAACGATATTGTTGTCAAAGGCGGTTTTCTTGGTCCAGCATTATCAGTATTAACTAGTACAATAATACCTAAAGTTTTGCCGGTGTTGGGAACATTAGGACTAGCAGCAATGTCAGGAGCAGTCTCTGGTGCAACGAAGAAAACTGTTGAGGGTAATGGTATCATTCGTGGAAGTGGAATAAAAAAATTGTAAATTTTATGTAAATGATATATTATAATGCCACAACGCAAAAAGAAATCACCAACAACAAAATCGCAAACAACAAAATCGTTGGAAAAAAAGAAAACAAAAAAAGAAAACAACACCAAAACGTTAGAAGCAAAACAAGGAGGAATTATTCCATTCGCTCCACTTTTGGCGGGACTAGCGGGAAGTCTGCTGCCAAATCTTTTAGGAATCGGACGTGGTCTAACATTACTAGGAACACGACCATCCCGTTGAGTAATTTTGATATAATCGATAAGTTAAAAGCAGTTCCTGGATTTCATTGAGTTTGTTCTAAAGATGAACTCGCAGCAATAAAATCACCATCAGCTGTAAGTTCCTGTGTTACTAATATACAAGATTTTAATGACGGATCCGGTACACATTGGGTAGCAGTTTATAATAATAATTATTTCGACTCGTTTGGACTTCCTCCAAGCGATGTAATAAAAAAGTATATGAACAAAAAATTTAAAAAGATATATTATTCGTCAAATCAACTCCAACCTGTTGGAACGTCTGCTTGCGGAAATTATTGTATTATGTTTATCCGACAGATGAGCAGAAATCTCAATTTTTTAAAATTTATTTTACAGTTTGAAAAGCAACCTTCTCATGCTAATGATGAGATTGCAATTAATTTTATCTAAACTTAAAAATATAATAATGTCAACATATTGTCTCAAGTGTAGAACTAAAACAGAAAATATTAATGAAACAACAGAAAAAACAAAAAACAACAGGATAATATTAAAAAGTTTTTGTGCAGTCTGCGGAAAAAGAAAAAATATGTTTTTAAAGAAAGTGTCCCCAGCGACGTCGTCAGCGAAAAATTCCGTAGGATCTGGTTATCCTGATATTATTTTAGTCGACGACTAAAAATATAGAATGATATGCAACTGTGATTCTGACAGAGATTTGTGTCTTGAGCAAAACAAAATTGTTGCATACTGTCAATGTTGTAACAACAGAGAAATAATAGGGTCAGGTATAGATATACATAAAATTATTGAAAAATGTCCAAAACCAAAAGGCGGTTGGACATTGCCAGGTCATCGGTATACAGGACCTTACAATCCGCTAGATCAACAACTAGATGAAAACGACAATCCATTGCCAGGTCAAGAGCCTTACAATCAAGTGGATGCAATAGCAATGCGTCATGATATCTGTTATCGTGATCATGAAAACTCAAAATCAGATTGTGATAAAGTAATGTTAGACGAATTACGTGATATGGAGCCAACAAATCTACGAGAACGTTTTGATAGAAGATTTGTTCAGGGAATAATTGGAGCAAAATATAAATTAGGACTTGGAAAAAAGTATACGATGATCTTGCAGTCGAACTACACAGACCTAAAAAAAAAGTTCCCACGACGTAAAGTTGTCGCTAATGGTGTAGATGATATCTGGGCAATAGATTTGGTGGATGTATCCAATCTAGCTCAGTTTAACGTTGGCGCTGATGGTGCTCCAAAAAGATATTTGTTTAATGTTATAGACGTTTTTAGTAAATATGCTTTCAGTGTACCTGTTTCGGATAAGACAGGAACTTCAATGACTGATGCGCTAAAACAAATAATAACGAGTACAGAAAGAAAACCGAAGAAAAATCTGGACTGATCATGGAACCGAGTTTTTTTAACAAAAAGTTTGAGCAGTTTCTAGAACAAAATAATATAAAAAAATATGTTACAGGAAACGAAGGTAAAAGAGATGTTGTCGAGAGATTTAATCGTACGTTAAAAGAGAAAATACACAAACATATGACAGCTAAAAACACCAACAGGTACATCGATGACCTTTCTCAAATCGTAGGTGGAAATTACATTAGCATTAGAATGAAAATGATGAAGGTAAGTGATATTATTTTAGTTATATTATATCTTAAGTTTAGATAAATTTTTACGGTTCTCATATTTTTTTAGATATTTTTTTTCATACTTGCTAACCCTCATTGGTAGAATGTCTGTTAACATATTGTCAAAAATACGAAATTCACGTAATAAATCATCCATATTATATTTAACTCCTCGTAGGTAAGACCGGATCTGATCAAGTAGTTTCTTGTAAGTTTTAATTGATGTTAAACAACCGTGCTTCTTTATCAAAAGTCTTGGTTCTACTTTTTTACACGCCGCTGTAAGTGAAACACCAATACCAGATATAATTAACAAAAATGGATTTAATGATACCCCACTTGAAATTATACCAGAACTGGTCATTAACAATGGTAGATATGATATTACTCGAAGGATCTTGTTGTAGTATTTGTAACATTTTTTAACACACCAACGTTTTTTATGATAATAATCATAGTATTGTATTAGTGCGTCCACATCCTGTTCTGGAATATCTTTTGAAATGTGATTAAAATCAACTATACTTCCTTTCATTATAATATTTGTTTACATAGTTATGATAAATCAGCTACAAATTCCATACACCACCGATAAGGACCTACAAAATTTTTTTATCAGTTGGTTCAAGTGTAAATTCCTCCTCAGAATTGTTATTTAATATTACAGATAATATTCCAAATATGTCATCATCTAAATCACGCCATGAATATGTGGTAAATATTTTAAAATTTACACTGCTAAACACTGACAATCTATACACACCAGTAACTTCTGCAATACATTTGATAGATTTGTTTTGTGATGTCCATCCACTATAAACAGATGCAACAGTATACACAATATTTTTAATCTGTTTGTGAGGAATTTTAACCATACTCGTTTTCTCAACAATATTAGGAATTCCACTAATAATATCATTGAGTTTTGTTTTAATATCATTGAGTTTTGTGTTAATATTAGCGAGTGTAATGTTAACATTTGATGGATTTCCAAAAAATTCATCTCTAATTTTGTTTATGTTTCTGCGAAAACTTAAAAATGCGTTCACGTGACTGGTAAAATCATTTTTGAGCGCTGTGATTTCATTAGTAATTGAAGCGTCCCAATCATTGACGTATTTTTTAGTGACAGCTTCCCCATCCTCAGTTGGGTTTCCAAGATCTGTAATCTTGTTTTGTTTCATAACAATATTCCCACTTGGATTTTGTACAACTACATCTGGCAGTTTTGCATCACTCGTTTCTAATCGTCCTTCTTTGTCCTGGAAAATGTCGTCTTCATCTGGTTCTACACTGGTAAGATTTAGTAAATTATTGATTTCATTTTTGAGCTGATCAAGAGTTGCATATTTGGATAAGTCACCTGTGGATAAATCTCCTAATAGTGTTCCAAATTTTGTATAGTAGTTCATTATTTACTATCCTAGATAAAATTATCAACACTAGTTTAATATTATACAAAATGGCAAAATCGTTGATAATAAACTTTGATACATAGAGCCTAGTGAAGCATAAACATAACAATGAACTTCCTGATTGTCATTATCTTATTGTTGGGCGAACTGGATCGGGGAAAACAAATTTGCTTATGAACTTGCTTCTTGGTGATAATTTTAACTACGACAGAGTTTATATTTACACAATCAATCCACAGCAAGATAAGTATGAGTTATTAAGCGAATATAATAACAAGCTTCGTGATGATCTTAAAGCTGGTGAAGATTTTTTTTATAATTAGGCAGCGAGAAGATCTTATCCCAGTTAATCAACTTGATGCAGATGAACATAAGATAGTAGTTTTTGACGACATTCCTCTAAATAACATGGAGATGAATAAAATAAGATCATATTTCTCACTGTCACGTAATAAACTGTGTAATTCTGTTTATCTCGCTCAAGGATTTTATAATGTTGACAGATTTATTCGGCGAAATACGAGTTGTTTTATATTATTTCCAGGACTGGGTAATGTTGACATTAGAAATATTGCAAGCCAGCAATGCGGTGACGTGACAAAAGATAAGTTTATTTAACTTTACCGTAATGCTACAAAAGATAAATTTAACTTTTTCTTGTTTGATAAACTTACAAATGATCCAACTAAAATGTTTCGCTGTTGTATTAACAGTTTCTTACAGTAAAGCGTTTCAATTTTATAAAATTTATAATTATAAAAATGGACAAACGAGCAAGATACAGACAACGCATAGAAGATCTAAAAAAACTTGCTCAATCTCAGGCATCGCTTAAGCAAAAAGTACAAGAAGCACGACGTGTGCGAGTAACTGCTACAGAAGCAACAGCTACAATTTTCAAACCGGTTACTGAAGCATTATTAGGTAAACAACCTGAAACTAAACCACTGTTAGAAGAAGAACTTAAACAACTGCAGGAAAAAGGTTTGGTTGGAATTGTTAGAGAACAACAAGAAGCAGCTGCTGCAAAACTTGTTACTAGATCTGATGAAGAAAAAAGAAAACTGATTGAGGCACTTACAGCAAATATAGCTGATCCTGCGGCTAGACAATCTGAAACAGATCGATTGATAAACAATCCGCTAGAACTTGAGCGAAGATTAGCAGAGTTAACAACACAAGGAATAACAAATATTATAACAAATTTATCAGGAGACATAAAAGATATCAGAGAGGAGCAACAAAGAGTCGGTGATCTTACTGTAAAGTTTATGGAAGTTGGAGATCAAATATTTTATTTTACAAAAAGAGCAAATGATGAGATAAAAGGTAGTGAATATGATGATTTTTTAAACAAAGAAAATATAAGTGATATTGAAAATATAAGCAGGTGGACTGGTGTAGAATATCAAGCATTAATTGATAAATTAGATGTAATATTAAGAGACGAAGCTGCTGCTAAAGATGAAATAAACACGGTTACAAAAATTGATGATATGCTTCTACTTTATGATAGAATGAGAAACGGTGTCATTGCTCTCACGTTTAAAAAAACAGCAGAAAATAGTAGAGCAAAACCTTTTGGTAGTGGGTAAAGTTTTAGAAGGAAATTTTTTACTTTTGATAAATCTCGTATACAAAAAAGTAGAGTAAGAACAGGAACTGGTGTAAAAGTATTTACTTCAACTACTGAAATGATAGGTAGATTAATGTTTTTAATATCATCAAAGGAAGCTGAGAATGTTAGTGTTGAACTTGATAATGAAATCATTGACATACTTGATCATCTAAGATCGAGTGAATTATTAATATCTGATGAATATGAAACTTTACACCGCGACTTAATTTTGTAAAATGATATAATATTAAAGGAATGCAAACAACATTATTACTAAACTCTAGTGAGTCTGCGATAGATAGCGCAAATTTTTCAGTAAATTATATTCCACCAACAAAACAATATGAAATTGGATTAATTTCTTGTACTTGCTGGAATGCTATACCTAAGGTGAAAAATGATGTTAACAATGAAATGTATTTTACTATGATTACAACATCTCCAATATCTACAACAAAAAAAATAAAAATTCCGCAAGAAGCTTATAATATTACTGACCTAAACAAGACAATCAAAGAGCTCATCACAAAAGCTGACGGTGTGGCTGATAATTTTGAATTGGCAGCAAATTATAACACATTGCGAACTAGGATAACTTTGAAAAATATAGCAATCAATCTTGAACCAAGAGAAAGAAGTATTGCACAACTGTTAGGATTTACTGAAAAAAACTTACACTGCACTTGATCAGCCTATTACATATGACAGTGAACTGCCAGCAAATATAACAGAAGTAAATACAATATTAGTAAATTGCTCTATTGCTTCTGGCTCTTATACATCAAAAGGTAGCAAAGGTCAAACGATTTACAGTTTCTCACCAGAAGTCCCGCCAGGTTCTCTCATGCAAATAACTCCACGACATATTATATATTATCCTTTAAACGTTGAAAATCAAATATCAAGTATAATAATGCAGTTGACAGATCAATCAGGAAAACAGTTACATGTTATTAATGAAGTTGTAATTTATTATTTACATCTACGCGAGCAAAAGTAAAAATTATGCAACATCAAATATAATGAAACAAAGAAAAAAGTTTATCGAAGAAAAATAGTAGGAGGATTTTTTGGAAATATGTTCACTAAAGTTTTTGAAAATATTCCGGGTATAGCACGTAAAGTTGCACCAGTTGCTATTGACGCTGGTAAAGCTTTTGCAACTGGGGCTGCATCTGCCGCTGGGACTGCGGTGGGACAAAAAATAGCTGATAAAATAAAAGGTGATCCACCGACTGCATCTGAAATAAAACAAGCTATCTCAGAAATCGCTCTAACAAAAGAAACCCAGCGAGCTATGATAACAACAACAAAAAAATTATTATCAGCAAAGGGCGAGCAGATCATACAAAAATTAATATCTAAAGTAACAGTTCCGCAATAAAATTTTATATAATCTAATAAAATAAAATGTCTGTTAAAAATTATCTCGAGCTAACAGAAACTTATGACATCGACAACGATGTGACAGAATTCGAGTTTGTTGAGTACCTTGATGAAAATTCTAACGAACCAAATAAAGCTGGTATCAGAACCTTTAACACCAGAGACGAAGATGTATTTCTACTACCACATAAGGCTATGTTAGAAGTTCGTGGTCAGATTATGACATTAGCCAATCCACCTGCTGTAATTGCAGTTGGAGCAGAAGTAGCTCTTATAAACAACGGCTGGAGTTTTTTTTAAAGTGCTAGATATCAACTAGCCAATCAAACTATAGAAGATATTTCAGGTCATCTACAAGTTGCAAGTAGATTTTTAAATATGATTTCGTTTACAGATGATTACTCAAGATCAACTGCAACTAACATGATGTGGTTTAAAGATACTGGAAGGGGTATAACTAAATCAACTGAATTTTTAAAGAGAGGCGCTATAGTACATGGAGCTAATGCTGATGAACATACTATAATTGTGAGAAATTTTCTCATTGCTAATGCTGCTGCACTAGATATTGTCGCACCAGGTGCAGCTGATAATGCAGACGCTACAAGAATTTCTCTTACAGCAGCTTTTAATAATCTAAATATAACACCACCAGCTGCAGATGCAAACGGTACTGTGATGTTAAATTTACTTCTTAACACACTTGACGTGAGAAATCAACGTTATAACGAAGGCTTTGCTAGGCGAAGAAAACTTGCAGCAGGATCAGGTCAAATTACAATGATGCTTCCGCTAAGCATGATTTTCGGCTTTTGTCGCGATTATGATAAAGTATTTCGCGGAGTAAAACATACTTTTATTTTAGATCGAGCAGACCAAAACGATTGCTTGTTTAGATCTGGAGGGGCTGATATACAGTTTATCATAAACAAACTTGCTTTGTGGATGCCACGTATAACACCATCAATCACTAAAATGTCAGAACTAAATAGTACGCTTGATAAGCATACAAACAGAATTTACTTTAAGCAGCATAAAATATATCAGACAGCGGTTCCAAATACTACTGACTACACGTGGAGGGTCACAACAACATCAAGCGAACAACTGCCGAGAAATAACTTTGTCGTATTTCAACAGCAAGCCGGACGAGATAACCAACAACAAAATAATGCAATATTTGACCACGCTGATGTTAGACGAATATACGCTAGATTAAATTCAAAGCAATATCCAGAACGAGCTATCGAGTGTAATTTTGCTGATGACGTTAATAAAAATATTTCTCGACCGTACATGTACCTGCTTGACGCAATACAAAAATATCAAGATGTTGAAGATGGAACTCAAATATCAGCAGAGGATTTTCGTACCGTTTATCCTATATTTCATTTTGATGTTAGTAAACATAACGAGCGAATTGTAGACAGTACAGCGGATATTGAAATTGCCTGGACACTTGGGGCGGTTCCAGTAGCGCCGTTGTACGTATACGCATTAGTGATTAGTGATAGATTTATCACAGTAGATTCTATTGGAGGTAAAATGACAGTTCAAGTTTAATCTACAGTTGTTATATAAAATGGCAAAATATATTATAACAGAAGTATACTTAACCGATGGCCAATTTAAAAAATTAGTAGCTGCTATTGCAAAGCGAGAACATGTATCATTGAAAATCAATCCTAATATTTCTGATGGTGTTTTAACAAAATTAATGCTAACAAAAAATCAAGTGATAAAGTATGATCGTAAAAAAACTTTTGTTTTAAATTTGAGTGCTGCACAAATGACAGCGATGGCAAAAGAATGTGGTTTTCTTGGTCCAGCATTATCAGTATTAACTAGTACAAAAATACCTAAAATTTTACCAGTCTTAGGCACATTAGGAATAGCAGCAGCGTCTGGAGCAATATCAGGCGCAACGGAGAAAGCAGTCAAAGGTAATGGTATCATTCGTGAAAGTGGAATAAAAAAATTGTAAATTTTATGTAAATGATATATTATAATGCCACAAAAGAAAAAGAAATCACCAACACCAAAATCATCAACAAAAAAAGAAAACAACAAAAACAAAATCGCCAACACCGAAATGCAAATGCATATGCAATCAAACAAAACAAGGAGGAATTATTCCGATCGCTCCACTTTTGGCGGGACTAGCGGGAAGTCTGCTGCCAAATCTTTTAGGAATCGGACGTGGTCTAACAATACCGGGAACTCGACCACCCCGTTGAGTAATTTTGATATCATTGATAAGTTAAAAGCGGTTCCTGGATTTCACGGAGTTTATTCTAAAGATGAACTCGCAGCAATAAAATCACCATCAGCTGTACGTTCGTGTGTTATTAATATACAAGATTTTAATGACGGATCCGGCACGCATTGGGTAACAGTTTATAATAATAATTATTTTGACTCGTTTGGACTTCCTCCAAGCGATGTAATAAAAAAGTATATGAACAAAAAATTTTAAAAAATATATTATTCGTCAAATCAACTCCAACCTGTTGGAACGTCTGCTTGCGGAAATTATTGTATAATGTTTATCCAACAGATGAGCAGAAATCTTAACTTTTTAAAATTTATTTTACAGTTTGACAAGCATCCTTCTCACGCTAATGATGAGATCGCAATAAAATTTATCTAAACTTACAAGTATAATAATGTCAACAGGTATAGATATACATAAAATTATTGGAAAATTACCAAAACCAAAAGGCGGATGGACATTGCCAGGCCATCGGTATACTGGTCCGTGGAATCCGCTAGATCAACAACTAGATGAAAACGACAATCCGTTGCCAGGCCAAGAGCCTTATAATCAAGTGGATGCAATAGCAATGCGTCATGATATCTGTTATCGTGATCATGAAAACTCGAAAGCAGATTGTGATAAAGTAATGTTAGACGAATTACGTGATATGAAGCCAACAAATCTACGAGAACGTTTTGATAGAAAATTTGTTCAGGGAATGATAGGAGCAAAATATAAACTTGGACTTGGAAAAAAGTATACAATGATCTTGCAGTCGAGCTGCACAGACCTAAAAAAAAAGTTTCCACGACGTAAAGTTGTCGCTAATGGTGTAGATGATATCTGGGCAATAGATTTCGTGGATGTATCTAATCTGGCTCAGTTTAATGTTGGCGCTGATGGCGCTCCAAAAAGGTATTTGTTTAATGTTATAGATATTTTTAGCAAATACGCTTTCAGTGTACCAGTTTCGGATAAGACAGGGACTTCAATGAATGATGCGTTAAAACAAATAATGAGTACAGAAAGAAAACCAAATAAAATCTGGACTGATCACGGATCCGAGTTTTTTAACAAAAAGTTTGAACAGTTTCTAGAACAAAATAATATAAAAAAAATACGTTACAGGAAACGAGGGCAAAAGCGTTGTTGTCGAGAGATTTAATCGCACGCTAAACGAAAAATTACACAAACATATGACAGCTAAAAACACCAACAGGTACATCGATGACCTTTCTCAAATCGTAGGTGAATATAATAACACGAAACATCGAACCATCAAAATGACACCTAAAAAAGCTGTTAAAAATCCGATATTAGCAAATGAAAACATGTACCGCAGACATAAATTTAAGGTTGGTGATAAAGTTAGAATTTCTTTGATGAAAAAGATATTTGCAAAAGGATTTACTCCAAACTGGAGGGAAGAAGTATTTGTAATTGATAAGGTATTTTTAACAGTACCTGTAACGTACGTTTTAAAAGATCTGGCAGGGGAACCGACCGTAGGTAGCTTTATGAACAAGAACTACAGAAAACTGAGCAGGATGTTTTTGTTATCGAGAAAGTGATTAGAAAAAAAGGAAATAAAAGTTTAGTCAAATGGCGTGGGTATAGCGATAAATTTAACAGTTGGATCCCAACTCAGCAGATTATGATATAATGCTATTATAAATTAACTCATACTTTTGTTTGACAGATTTACATTTTACTGGTTTACATAATGATATTAGATTCTGCTTACGATCGTTAGAGATCGTCATTAGATTAAAAATTTTAACGAATATGAAATCGAATTTGATATTTTTCTGTCGGCCTGAAATCTTGATATTTAAGAAAGGTTTGATTAGCTGCCAAAACAGTTGTTGTTCGGGAACGGTAAAATTAAATTTTATTATTTGTTTAGCAATGTGATACTTGACATTATACCGTTTAGTTGTTGATCTGCTGTAATTTGATCTGTCAGCAACAGTGACTATTTCACCATCATCAGATTCATTGTTATACAAAATATCATCTTCACTATAACCAATAGATTTGTCTATAAAATCTTTGGAAAATGTGACCTTATCGCTGGTGACTTTGTCGCTAGTATCTTCTTCGTAGAGTTCAGCGAGTCGTTTCATCAAGTCCATTATTATAATATATTTTTATCTAATTTATTATTATAAGATGACTGATGAGATAAAATATCACCAAAAAGTATATATAGTAAATTACAACGAACTAGCCGAAGCGGTAAGAAAATGTTTGTTGGGTTATAGTGTTGATGTTATTGTAATGCAAGGTGATTCTCATAAAATATTACTAACAGAAGCAGAAAAAAATAAAATTAATGAAAGTGCAGTAACGACGCTAAAATTTAATCACGATGATATCATAGCATTTGCTCATCATTGCTTGACTACAACCGAATTACAAAATATTATTGATCATCATATCTAAAACCAATCCTAGCATCGTATTCTCTTGAAAAAGCTGATTTTGTTACTCCATCAGCTATAAATTTTATTGTTATGGAATTTATCTTATAATATTTCGCCGCAGCTGTAATCGATTTAAATTTAATCTCCTCATCCGTTTCGAGGTTTTTTGAAATAACAGGTTTTATTGGGCACCTAAAATTAATACCATTACTATTTTTTCCTTTTCTCACATTTTCCTGTTGCGTCACTATCTCCAGATTTTCCAATCGATTATCAGTTTGTATATTATTGATGTGATTGATAACCAGACCATTGGGTATAGATCCGTTGAACACCTCGTAAACAAACCTATGACCATTATAACTAACAAAATCTGTTAGTGTTCCTCTAACAGTTACCCTGATATATCCCATATTGTTCATAGTACCAAGAACTTTTTTAGTTTTTCTGTTTGTTATAATACCACGATCGTTAGCCTTGTATAAATCAAAGACTGGATGCGGCTGAAACTCATCTTGTAAGGATAAATTTTCAATGTTGTCATCAGTGACTTTACCGTTATAATGATATACACGCTGTCCCTCTGGAATATCATCGCAGAACAACGTGTAAATAAAATCTTTTCTAAACGTTGCAATCCTCTCGGCATTATCTCCCTTTACACTAATATTATAACCCGCTGACGTTAATTTGCCAACAGGTATTCTAGTTTTAATGTTAATAACCGAACCTAATAATTTCCAGCGTATAAGTTATACTTTGGGTGAAATTGATATGCTTCTTGCTCACGTGCACTTGTCAGATTAACTATCATTATATTATAGGTAATATTTTTTATCTACAATTGATTTTTAGCGCATGCGCAGTGTGAGATAAAGTTATACTTTGGGTGAATTTGATAAATCTCTTGCTCACGTGCGTTTGTCAGATTTACTGTCATTATATTATAGGCGATTTTTTTTATCTCTAATTGATTTTTATCGCATGCGCAGTGTGAGGTCAAGTTATACTTTGGGTGAACTTGATATGTTTCTTGCTCTCATGTGTTTGTTCGATTAGCTGTCATTATATTATAGGAGATTTTTTATCTTCATTTGATTTTTAGCGCATGCGCAATGTGAAAAACATTATCAATTAGATATTACATTATAATATAATAATGTTAAAATTACGTGATATAGCTAAGAAAAGCCTTATGGGAGAACCTAATAAAATAGCGACTGCTTTTGCAGGTTTTGATAATAGGTATCAGTTTGATAATCAAAATGTTTTAGTAAATATTAATGCAACGAATCTTTACAACCTTCTACAGACAACTGTAAAACGTGAGCTCGAAAAACACAAAAGTATTAGATTATTTGTGCAATATCATGTTATATTTTCAAAGTTAGTTATAACGGAAGAATCAACTAACAAGGAAATCGCAGAACCTTATATTAACGCAAAATCAAGACGTGCTTTGCTTGGGACTGATCTGTTATCACTATCTGATGAAATACACCAAGAAATTTGGAGAAAAAAAAATAGAGGAATTTAGTCAATTAGGTTCGGGTTGGAAGTTTGAAATGATCAAAGGAATATTGTTTCACACGATGAAATATAATGTATTACGAGGTAGTTCATACATCGACCTGCCACCAAAAATAAAAAGTAAAAGATGTTGTATAAACATCAAAAACGAAGATAATAAATGTTTCCAATGGGCTGTTCTTTCCGCACTATTTCCAGCAGAAAAAAACGCTACTCGTGTTGAAAAATATATCAGTCACGTGTCTAGATTAAATTTTAAAGATATTAACTTTCCTGTGGCAGAAAATCAAATACCAAAATTTGAAAAGCAAAATAATGTTTCAATTAACGTTTTCGGACTCGATGAAAAAGAGGATGTATACCCGAGATATATTTCAGAAAAAGCTTCACAATCGACTATAAATTTACTGTACTACAAAAATCATTACGTTTGGATTAAAAATTTTAAGGGACTAGTTGGTAAACAGTACAGTAAAAATAGGAACAAAAAGTTCTTTTGTTACCGCTGCTTGCATGGTTGTACTAACAATGAAACATTACAAAATCATTTGCAGTACAGTAGTGATGTGCAAAGAATAACAATGCCATCTAAAAAAAGATCGTGTGTTACAGTTTGTCCATCATAATCACAAACTAAAAATTCCTTTCGTTATATACGCTGATTTTGAGTGTTTACATCAACCTGTACTTGGCGTAGAAAATCCTAATCAATCGAGTACAAGAAAAGTTCAAAATCATGTTCCGTGTGGAGTAGCGTACAAGGTAGTTTGTTGTACTGATTCTAGATTATCTAAACCAATCCAATACTATCGAGGTAAAAATCCAGCTATCTGGCTTCTCAAGCAGTTGATTAATGAAGTTGATCATATTACTTATCGTTTGAAAAAAGTAACGCCAATGTTAAAATTAACACCTCAACAAGAATCCGATCACGAGCAAGCAGAAATTTGTCATATTTGTGAAAAAGCTTTTGACGATGACAAAAAAGTACATGACCATTGCCATTTGACCGGAGAGTACCGTGGAGCGGCTCATAATCAGTGTAATTTAAAATTTCATGCTCCAGATTTTATACCGGTTATTCTTCACAATTTTCGAGGATATGATAGCCATATTATAGTAGAAGCTTTTGGTGATCCTGATATAAAATCTCGTCTAAAACTCGATAACGTCATCAAATGCATCCAAAATAATTTTGAAAAGTACATGTCAGTTACGCTAGGTAAATTGCGTTTTATTGACAGCCTGCAGTTTACGGCAGCCTCGTTAGATGAGCTAGTGAAAGGTTGTAGTAAATTTGATAACCTAAGAGACTGTTTTGGAGATAAATTTAATCTACTAGCTAAAAAATGAGTTTTTCCATACGAATATATCGAAGATTGGAGTAAATTTGATGAAACATCTTTACCTGGCAAAGATAAATTTTACTCGCAACTTAAAAATGAAAATATAACTGATGACGATTACAAGTATGCACAAGATATCTGGAAAGAGTTTGATTGTGATACTTTTGGTGATTATCATGATTTGTATTTGAAAACTGACGTGTTATTATTAGCAGATGTTTTTTGAAAGTTTTCGAGAAGTGAGTTATAATAATTATGGACTAGATCCTTGCTGGTATTATTCTGCCCCTGGGTTGTCATGGGATGCTCTGCTAAAGTTTAGCAAGGTAAGGTTAGAATTACTGACTGACGTTGATATGTTCAATTTTATTGAAAAAGGTATCAGAGGCGGTATTAGTGTGATAACAAAAAAATATGCTGAAGCAAACAACAAATATTTGAAACAGTATAACCCTGAGCTCCCTTCGAAATATTTAGTTTATCTAGATTGCAATAATCTTTACGGTGGTTCGATGGCAGAACCAATGCCTATTGGTGGATTTCATTGGATCACGGCTGATCAATTTCTATCGGAGACAGAAAAAAAGATACCCGACGATGTTTCCTGTTTCGTTGAAGTTGATCTTGATTATCCAAATTCGCTACACAAATTACATAACGATTATCCTTTCTGTGCGGAATCGATGGTCATAGATTATAGTTTGTTATCAAAAGAACAACAAGTGTTAGCAACACCAAGGCAACATTCTATTGTCAAGAAACTGGTGCCAAATTTACTTGATAAGAAAAATTACGTTTTGCATTACAAAGTTTTAAAACAAGCAGTCGATGCTGGTCTTGTGTTGAGAAAAATCCATCGTGTACTAAAATTTAATCAGTCGCCATGGATGAGAGGTTACATTAACTCGAAAACTTCAAGAAGAGCTGCAGCGAAAACAGATTTTGAGAAAAACTTCTTTAAACTGATGATCAATTCCGTTTTTGGTAAGACGATGGAGAATATTAGGAAACGCGTAAATATTGAAATAGTTAATGATGTCAATCGCAGAAACAAACTTGTGTCAGACAATGATTTTGTGAGCATGAAAATATTTAATGAAAATCTTGTTGCAATACAAAGAAGAAAAACAAATCTAAAACTAAACAAGCCGATCTATGTTGGAGCTGCAGTGTTAGATTTATCAAAGTGGTTGATGTACTATTTTCATTACAATTTTGCTAAAATTCAGTGGCCGGCAAGTAGATTATTGTTTACTGATACCGATTCGCTCGTATATGAAATCGAATGCTAGGATATCTATCAGGACATGTACAATAATCGACATCTGTTTGATCTTTCTGATTACCCACGTGACAGTAAATTTCATGACGACACAAATAAAAAGGTGATTGGTAATTTTAAAGATGAAATGAACTCGAGCGCTATCAAATACTTTATCGGATTACGCAGCAAAATGTATGCCATATTGTTAGACAATAATAAAATAACGAAAAAAGCCAAAGGTCTGCCACGTAATTTTGTTAAAAAGTTTAAGATAGTTGATGACTACAAGTACCCGCTTGATTGCGATGTTAGTTTTATGAGAGCTATGGCAATTCGAACTAATCATCATAAGCTTGAAAAAGATGTCATTATCAAACGTGGATTGTGTAATTTTGATGACAAACGTTATTGTGAAAATGGAGTAGATACATTTGCCCTTAGGTACTTTCTTTGTGACTAAAATTTTATCTAAACTTATAAAATCATGTTTGAAAATTTGATAATGACAAATAGTTACAGTAGTAAAATAAAATATTTAATGATGGACAGCAAACAATTGACAGTTAAATTTAATAATGAAACATCAGGTATATGTTTCAGTGGAAGACGTGACAAGCTAAAACTTTCGCTCATCAGATCTGATAATAGCGAGTATTTCAATTATCTCGAACAATTGTATCAAAAGTTACTAGCGGAATTTAAAAACTTTCACAGCCCCATTAGCCAACAAAAATATACTAAACTCACAATTGATCTCGATCGGTCAAAGGTATATTTTATCGACAAAAAATATCCTCTGAACAAACCAGAAATAAAAGATTTGTTTAAGTCCCGTCGCTGTGTGAGCGGTAAAGTAAAATTTAGTATCTATAATCGTGATAATGAAATATTTTTAATATCAACAGTTGAAACATTAGTCATTAGTCACGAGGTATAAAATAATATCATTTTCATTCTAATGCTAGTTTAATTTCCGTCTTGTTAACTGAAACGTTCTAATGCACAATTTAATTTTCATCCTGTTATCTGAAGAAAAAAAAAACTTGTGGTAGACTGATTATAAAACCCATTGGCCGTCTTTAGAATAATCGTATTCCACGCATGTGCTGTTCTAACAAATTCGTCACCTCTGTATGACAGAGCTTACCTGTGGGATAGGAGTCGTTGAGCTAGAATCAGCCTTTTCCCTAAACAAAATTCGTCACCTCTGTATGACAGAGCTTACCTGTGGGATAGGAGTCGTTGAGCTAGAATCAGCCTTTTCCCTAAACAAAATTCGTCACCTCTGTATGACAGAGCTTACCTGTGGGATAGGAGTCGTTGAACTAGAATCAGCCTTTTCCCTTACTACTTCCGACAAACAATTTGATTTTCATTAATAATCGAATACATAAAATTTTTAACCCTATTTGCTAGAATTTTACTTAGTATTTTATAGTCTATGTTTAGGATGGAGATAGGCCTCCAATTTTTTAGGTCCTTCCTATCCCTTTAGCCTTGTATATTAAAGTTATAACCCCTTCCCTCATTGAGTCTGTCATTTTATTGTTGGATACAAATGTGTTATTATATAAACAAATATATTATTATATAAAAGTTCTAGAATCTGTGATAACTCATTTTGGAATTTATGATAGAATTCCCCAGTGAGTCTCTCTCTCCCCGGGAATATCCCTATCGATAACTGTTTAATTGAGTCTTGAATTTCATTTATTGAGATGAAATCATCACATAAGTCTTTATGTACTGATGAGATCATCTCACATTTTACATTTTTTTAATAGTTATTAATTTGTTTTGTTTCTATATTTTGTTTAGCATACAAATATTGATAATATTTTTTAATCCTTTCTAAAATATCCTTTTTCTTTTTTAACATTTGCCCTCCTTCATCCATTACTTCCTCTATTAATTTCATCCCTCTCTTTCCTAATTCCTCTCGTTTATAAATACTTTTCGCTAATGTATAAAGATTTGAAAATTTACAAGCCTTTATTTCATGTCAGTTGTTTTGGTTTTGTTTTTTTTTTTTAATTTGCTAAAGCTTGTTTTCTAGTTCTTTCTTTGTCTCATCAATAATATTTATATTCAAGTGTAATTTTTTTTCCCGTTCTTCCATATTCCTTAATTTATTTAACCTTTTTGAGTATCGTACAGACGACTATGAACCTGCGAAATCGTTGGAACCAATCGCGTAATTTCTTCCAAAAAGTGTGTCGCGTTGTCATGATCTCATCCACAAAACCAGTCTCAGAAGCAATCAATATGGCGTCGAAAGATTACGATCAACCATCAAGAATGAAGACTGATGGAATCAGTACACAGTGTGCTGCTATAAGTGACCAAGATGAGTTCATATCAGTACACTGATATACAGCATCTCAAAGACATGGCTTAGATCTTCATGAGAGAGATTCGCATCTTTTTTCAGTAAGGTGAAACTGTATTTTCATATTGCATTGTTGACTTTTGTAGTTATCGGCATTAAAATGGAATGCATATTTGCTATAAAACATGGTAGTGGTTCCATCAAAACTTTAAATTTGAGTGGGATATTAGTTATACAAAGAACTGTCCAAGTACCTGAAACAATAAATGTGGAATATAGTACATGTCATTGTTTCTTTAGTATGTACACCTATATGCATCTGGATAGGCATATTGCAATTTGCTGTCAAAATCACTGTGAGCTATCATGCTTCAGTACCCCTGGGATTAATATTATCAGTTGTACAGACCTAAACTACCATTTGTTTTAAAGACCATTCATTAATCAACATTGCTGCCTTAAATTTGTCAAACTGAATGTCATAACTTGTATGAAAATTTATTTTTTGTAAAATAAAAAGTTTTTAAAATTTATATATTTTTTTAAATTTTCATTAAAATTTAATATATCAAAT
>JAEAOA010001066.1:17500-19420 GCA_016746295.1 Potamilus streckersoni | reverse complement strand
TTGGCTCTACCATCACCAGCAGCCTCTCACTCGATGCCGAGCTCAACAAGCGGATTGGAAAGGCGTCAACAACTCTCTCTAGATTGTCGCAGAGAGTGTGGAATAACATCAAGCTGACATTGAACACTAAGTTCTCCGTGTACCGTGTTTGCGTGCTTAGCACTCTCCTGTACGTCAGCGAAATTTGACCCTGTACGCCTCTTAGGAGAAACGACTGAGTGCCTTTCACATGCGCTGTCTCCTTGCATACTCGGGATCACCTGGAGCGATCATGTGACAAACAATGAGGTGCTTTAACAGGCCAAAATTTCCAGCATGGTCACACTCCTCCGCCAACGTCACATCAGATGGCTGGACCATGTGCGTCGAATGGATGATGGACGGATCCCCAAAGACCTTCTCTGCTCTAAGCTTGCCTCAGGCAGAAGATCGATCGGACTGCCACATCTTCGCTTCAAGGATGTCTGCAAGCAGGATATGAAAGCTCTTGGGGTCGAGGTCAACACCTGGGAAAAGCTTGCCCTCGATAAGTCCAGCTGGCGACATGCTCTGCACACAGGTCTGAAAGCCAGCGAGGAAAAGTTACGACATCTCGCCGATGAGAAAAGATTTCAGAGGAAGAGGATGCAGTTCCAACCAACACCTGACTCAAATTTCAAGTGCAGCAACTTTAGCAAATTTTGCCACTCCCGTTTGGGGCTTTATAGCCACAGAAGACGCTGCAGAACTACAAACTTAAACACCATTCATGAGCGCATTTCCATCGTCTCTCGAGACTAACGGAAGCCAACCAATAATAATAATAATAATAATAATAATAATAATAATAATAATAATAATAATAATAATAATAATAATAATAATAATAATAATAATAATAATAATAATAATAATAATAATAATAAATCAACCATGGGTATATTTATATTAAATTACTGAGAGACTATTTTTATTATGCCAAAGCAACTGTTCTTTTTAAAAATGTGTTTGTCAACAATTATCTGCCAGATTTTAGAAAGTATTTCCCAAGCATTATTCGTCAAGAAAATGAAATAACTGTCAAGAAAGAATATAAATAGATTTTCCAGAATACTGCAGTAGATGAAATAGGAACATGACTTGAATATTAAGCGGTCTTAGAGCTGAAGTTTGTTACAGAAAAATATAATACTGTTTTAGACATAAACATTGGAAGGTCAGTGTGTACTTATTTCCATTCATGTGATACCTTATCCAGATTTTAGAAGAACAACAGTATCATTACTAACGCACATACTAATAGTAATGTGGTATATTAAGAGAGTTTTTAAGTTACCATTTAGAAAATACTAGTATAAAAAAGTTTAAGACCCAATATTGTAAATAACGTTTGCAAATACACAAAGCAAACATAACACATCTTTCACATTTGCATCTAGGCATTTGAGTTGTTTGTGGGCTTATAATGGCAATTTGAGTATATTATGTGCTATGACAGGCCAATGAAATGGGAGCTAAGTCTATTCCTAACGATATACCTAGACAGCCAATTCAGATTGGTTTTGTCGGGCTTGCAACCCTCGATTCCTGGAGAACAAAAGTGTCATAGATGAACTAAATGGGCCTCGCTATGCAGATTGAGCTGATAATGTATCTATATAAGTAGATTTTAGTGCTATTCACTGAAACACACAAGAGTATAACAACATATAAAATATACAAGTGTACAGTACAGTGCACTTAGATAAAATAAATAATGCAAATTTAAGTTAAGGTAGTATTTACAAATGTACATGGACCTGTCGAAAGAAAGTGATGGAATGTGAACGTGCATATTGTATCCAGGCAACTAACTTTTCATATAAGGTCATTGTAATTATTTTCATTTCCTACTGTAACGTGAAGGAAAATAAATTAATGACATGAACCTTACTTTAATAT
>JAEAOA010001066.1:0-15000 GCA_016746295.1 Potamilus streckersoni | reverse complement strand
AGATTGAATTTATTTGAGCTTGCTTTTGCCAACGGACCATCTGAAAGATATTTTATATACTTGAAACATAACGCTACTAAGTTCAGTATTTGTAGTAAAATATATATGTGACAGTTTGGAAAAAGCTGTTTTTCTGACAAAGGTTTTAGTTAGTGAATATATTTACTAAACCTAATACATATAAACAGAGTATGCTCCATTGGAATCGACGGAAAATTGACTTAATATATCTTTAGCCGAACAAACTCATCTCCAACAAATCTTCATTTTGATGTGTGTCTGACAAAAACCGGCCAGAACAGATATTAAAACGTTGAAGCAAACCGAGCTTCAAGATATGTAATATATCTCTATTTGCTTCTACGATCCGTTTATACTGTACAACACAATAAGTTATGTCTACCTTACAACTGCATCTAAGTATTTTACTGAGATGTACGGTTACACAAACGCATTAATTTAGTATATTACTAAGTTGGCATTTACACAAATGTATTCAAAGTTTGATGGATATATTAATACATTTAGTTAACAGGTTATAAAACACTGTATAATTTATATATTTTTCAGGTCAGAAGTGCACACTAAGGTAAGAAACAGATGTGCAGTACTGAAACCACTTTAAAGATTTGTTCGTTTCTGGTAGAATCAATGATATAATTTATCATTACCTTTAGTTGTTGCGGTGATACTTGGATCAGTAGAGGCTTGAAGGTGTCCACTGGAGAGATTTGGCGCCGTTGATACAGGAGTTGTAAAATATGCCGATCCAGTTCTTCCCTCATTCACAGACCAATATGATGCTTCATGATTTACTGACACAAACGTAGGATTATCACTTTAATTATAGGGAAAATGATGTGGTCTGCTTAAATATTTATTTATTGGACAGCTAAGCATTTGAAAAGTTTTCAGCTATTAATACTTCCTAAGAGCCATAAAGTTTAGTAGGGTAAGGGAAAAATATATATTAGTAAGCATTAAAGTTAAAAAAATTATATAAATGGAAAATCTTTTTTTTGGGATATAGTCATTGGAAACAACGGATTGATTGATTGTCTTGATCTTAAAGCTTATATTAAAATATCAAACATACCTTGATTGATAGATGTACACATTCCTTTAAACGTATTATATAAACGTTTTGACGGTTTGACGGTAAAATTGTGTGCAATAATTTGGAAAAGGTATCGGACAGTTTCTGGTAATACGATTATGATATTGGTTAATTATCTTTCACTGACAATGAGCTCCAAAAGATCATAAACCTAAACAATACATTAACGTCAATACTGAGAACCATTTCACTTATCAAAATATTATCGAAAAATATTTCTGTTCGCAATACAAGCAGGATTAAAAACGCGTTTCCCTAAATTACACATAAGGATCAACATGGCTTCTAAAAGGGCTAATTCATGAGAGAGAATATTTAAAACTTGAATGATATATTATACAAAAGCACAATATTCCTAAAATGATTATTTTTACAGACTTTAAAAAAGCGTCGGATTCAGTTACAAGTCCATGTCATATGTTCTTTAAACATGGTTAATTGAAGATAAATATGATAAAATCTTTTTATTAAAACATCAAATCGGGAGCATTTCTTACTGGTTAAATCTACAGTTAGTTTGATATAGAAAGTGGATATATACAGGGAGATCCATTCTTACTATATATATATATATATATATATATATATATATATATATATATATATATATATATATATATATATATATCTCAAGTGCATATAGATGTTAGTCTATATGATAATGAAAAATAAAAATATCATGGGCATTAATGTAGGTACTATATCCAGTGTTCTTTTCAGTATGCTTAAGAAACATTACTCACACTTGATTCAGAAAATATCTGAGGTACGCTATACAACGTTTATATCAATGATATAACCTGGTCCAAAAATAAAGTTTAATGTGGACTAAACCAGTAACATTTATTTTGTAAAAAAAATGGAAAGTTAGCTTTTCCCTATGTGTGTGTGTGTGTGTGTGTGTGTGTGTGTGTGTGTGTGTGTGTGTGTGTGTTAAAGGTTTTGGCTTGGTCTAGGACATCCGAATTTCCCCAGTGACCTTGTATACCTGATGTTTCTCATGTTCTTTGTTATCGCTTTGGAAACAAATTTTATCTTGTTAATGCATAAAATATTCTGGAAATGAACTTTTGGCCCTTATCATGGTTATACGCATGCGTCTAAGCTTTCTATATACTTATCTTTAGCTAAGAAATTACTCGTTATAACATTTAATTAATTGCCTATGCAGAAATAATTATATTTGTTTTCAGTATTTAATTTGGGTATTATTATAAATTCAGATTATTATTTACTGGAAATACAAAGTGCTGAACGATAATTTCTTGCATGTGAACATTAATTTGGATACTATGTTAAATCATGTACAACAACATGTTGAATATTTAAATTTGATTGGAATATGGCTGGAATTCAATTGGAACTTTATACATTTTTTTATTTTTCTCGCTCTTTTCTGTTACTCTGTTTAACAACACATAGTTGTAAAACTAAATTTTGAAATGAAACATACGATTCAGAGAGATAAATCTTAAAATCAGAATATATATATATATATATATATATATATATATATATATATATACACACATTTTATTTGCACAGACATTCCTCAATATCAATGTTTGAAACATATGGCAAAAATAAGGAAAGTTCATCTGTAGATATATTTAAAAATATAATCTGCTGTAGAGAAAATGTGCAAACATTCCATTTATATATATATATATATATATATATATATATATATATATATATATATATATATATATATATATATATATATATATATATATATATATATAGATGCAATAAACTGACGACGAACAGTACGAAACTAGTAACTAACTAGCCTAAGCGCTTTCGACTCTTAGTGAGTCTTTTTCAAAGGCAAATACAAAACATAGTTACGACAAACAAATAAACACAAAAACGTTGTGTTTGTAAATCTCTACATTTCTGTCTTCACATGTGCTAAAACTATAAATACAACCAGCTTGTATAGACTAGTTGCGGAAACTGAAAACGTTGTATAATTCCCTAAAAGTCTACAAGCCAAATCGACATCTATTTTTACTTTGTGTACATATGTAACGCAGATTATATCCCGGATATTTGATTCTATACCGGTTATTCTTATAGTAAAAATTGAAGGATAATAAGAAGATTTAGAAAATGTTAAATTCTACTATATATATATATATATATATATATATATATATATATATATATATATATATATATATATATATATATATATATATATATATATATATATATATATATATATAAATAAATGGAATGTTTGCACATGAAAATCGAACAACTATATTTGGTAGATCAAACGGTAAAGCTTCTACACAAAATGCCAGAAAAACTGACGAGGATCCCATTCCATTCTGGACTGAAGCAAATGTTTGAAATAACATAAAATATTTATTTATAGGTTAGACAATAAACTGTATTGATTAAATTCTCACAAATGAATATCTGAAGGTACAATTGTCTAGTCACTGGTTTTACTTATATGTCCGTCAGTACTTTGATAATTATTTCTCTTGTATCAAAGTATTTGAAATGACCTTAGAGCAAAAATGAGCATTTAGCATCTCATGTACAAGTCAAATTAGCTATCAATATAATAATACTCCAAGTAATATTATATTATAGAAATAATTCAATTCGCTTGATAGACGTATTTTGACTATTTCTTAAACACTGATCAACCTAGAATGAACTTAAAAATCCTATGTTTATGACAATTGAATATTTACTTTCTTCTTAGGTCAATTACTTATTTTAAACTTTTCTGAAATTTAAACTTTTGTTTTTCTTTCCATTCTGTGCCACTGTTTATATTGTATGGGAGGATGCCAGTGCGATTGGATTGGCTTTTAGTACTTTATTTGAAAAAGCCCATCTTCGTTACTTCCTAAAAAATTAAAACAAATTATGCACATGTTATTATCTAAATGCGGAATATGTATTATATTGTTAAGGTCCTGTGCTTGAAGCACCATAAAGTGTTGAAAATAAATCGAGTTCACTTTTATGATTATTGTTCATGAAATCTGTTTAAGTGTCCATCTCTAGATTAATCCACATTTCACTGGGTGGCCATCACACGCTATGATAAGCAAGGATAGACTTTGATGCACAGAAAAAAACTTACAAATATCAGCAAATAGTGCAGATATATATTAGGATTTTATATCCGATATGAGAGCTATATAAAAATATATACAATCACAAAAAGGTGCAACATTGATCGTATTTCAAAGTAATATGGCTTGCAAACATATCTCCCAAAACGAACACGTCACAAACATTATTATCTCTGAGAAATCGTAAATTACTCTGCACCTACATCAAACTGCTGCTTATATTTACGCCCCAACCAAACCAATCTTGCGTATAGAAAACTACCATTTTAAATAAAGCTGGGACAATGGTGTGGGTAACAATGTGAACTGCCAATAATGACCTTTGATTCCGTGGTATTCATACTGTCAACACTAAAGTGAGGTTATAGTGCTGGAGACGTACAAACCACATGAAAAAAAATCATAAGGTATGACTTAGATTACACTTCTACAATCGAAAGTATGTGAAGTTTGACATCTGTTCGATTCCTTCGGCTTGTAACACCATTGAACTCCAATTAAAGCCTTCTAGCAAATGTTAACAAAGTTTTAAGAATTCATTCATTTGTTTTTTGAGGAACGTATTTTCCCATATAAGAATATTAGATATAAAATATGTTATTATATATGCATAACAGCTGCTTCAATATTTAGTTGAAAATTATTTTTTGAATACTAAATTACAATATTAAAACAAGTAACTATCCCGATCTATCAACATACGGCATAATACTAGAAGATAATTTGCTCACATATGTTCAAATAACTGTATCGGAGTATTAATATTATGTTAACTCTCAACCTTTTACACTAATCCAAACGGTTAAAAAAATGAGATTTTAGCCTTCTGAATAAGTGTGGCTAGTGTTCTAACTAATGACGAAATGTAAATATTTGAATCATAACGCATTACCATTATTGTTATTAAGGGTTTATTAAGGGTTGTGTTTGATAAATTGAAATATAATCTCATATTTGTTTTAAAATGTTTCATTACGCAATTGTTCGTCTTATGATCCTGACAAGGTTAATAATTAATATAAATTACAGTTGTATGATTTGCATGATTTCGCATTTAAAAAGCATCAGTAATTTAGACTCAATTTTCCTACTCGTGATTCTAGTTTATTCATTCATTTATATTTAATAACTTTATCAAGATAGGCATTGGGAGGAACTCTTGAATTATTTTGGTCAATAACTGAAAAAATAATGCTTTGGGAGGACCTTTTGAACTGCATGGATCAAAGAAGAATTATTTTGGTCAATAACTGAAAAAAATACTGTGTAAGACAGATTTATTGCAAAAAGATACTCACAAGAAGCGCATCTACTGATCATTATTGGTTTAGGAGAAAAAGCCCATAAATTCCAAGGAAACATTACTAACCTTGCAAACAATCTTTTAAAGTAGGAGCATTTGTAGAATCATTTCCATTCGTTACAGTTGTCGATGAAATGTTCATTATATCTATACTTAATCCCTTGTTTCCGGTTTCTGAAAAGATAAAATCAATTTTTGCTTATAAATTAGCCTATTCTTCCTTTTCAAAACTAACAAACTAACATATTACATACAACTTGGACAATTATTGAAACATTTATCAATGAAAGCCTTTCACATATTAAATTTATTCAAAATACCCATTTCTCTCTCAACCATTTCTAATTCTTCGCTATAATTTACCCAGAAAGACAAACATCCATGTTTGACTATTTTGCATATGGGTTAAAGTTTCAATTACATGGGATAAATACTAATCTCTACTTGTACACATATTAGGTAGTGATCATTTCCATAGCAAACCGGGAGCCAAATTACGGCCTTATTTTCTAATGAAATAGTTTTCTTTCCTGACTGTATATACCAAGTACACAATATGTCCATGAGTTGCTGGGGCATGTTTGACGAACAATTCCATTGCAAGAACAAAGAGGAAACATTCCATCACCTGGAGAGAATTTATAAAAATAAAATTCGATAAATTATACATTGATTTAAGAAAGCACATTGTTAGCACAGGAGAGAGAGAGAGAGAGAGAGAGAGAGAGAGAGAGAGAGAGAGAGAGAGAGAGAGAGAGAGAGAGAGAGAGAGAGAGAGAGAGAGAGAGAGAGAGAGAGAGAGAGAGAGAGAGAGAGAGAGAGAGAGAGAGAGAGAGAGAGACAGAGATAGAGAGACAGAGACAGAGAAAGAGAGACAGAGACAGAGGGAGGGGAGAGAAAGAGAGAGAGAGAGAGAGAGAGAGAGAGAGAGAGAGAGAGAGAGAGAGAGAGAGAGAGAGAGAGAGAGAGAGAGAGAGAGAGAGAGAGAGAGAGAGAGAGAGAGAGAGAGAGAGAGAGAGAGAGAGAGAGGAGAGAGAATAGATGAGACTACATATTAACAAGTCTTGGTTTGGAAAAATGAGATTGTGAGGAAAATCTTTCCTAGCTGAACCCCTTCATATGTGTTTTGTTTAAAGATTAGCTGACACATTTATAAATGCAAAAAACGTAGGATGATCACTTTAATTAAAGTGAAAGTGATGTGGTCTAGTAAATTATTTATTTATTAGACTTAGGTGCATTGGAAACATTTTTCAGTTAGTGAAGCCTCCTAAGAGCAATCACGTTTAGTGGTGTTATATGTTCCAATTTCAGGGTCATTGTGGTAAGGGCAAGAAACGCACACACACACACACACACACACACATATATATATATATATATATATTAATAAGCACTAAATTAAAAGAAAACATGACATAAATGGAAATTCTTTTCTTTCGGAAAGTCACGGATGCTTGGATTGTCGTCATCTTAAGTCCCAAACATACCTAGATTGATAGATGTACAGACACATTCCTTAAAAAGTCCCGTATCATATAAACGTTTTGACGGATTCAAGGTATAATTGTGTACAATAATTTTGAAAGGTATCGGACAGCTTCTGGTAATGCCATTAACGTTGATTATGCAATTGGTTAAATATTGTCTACTAAGAAAGAAGTACCAAAAGATATTAATTCTAAACAATACATTAATTATAACATTGAGAATCGTTGTACTTCTCAAACTATTATATAATGTTAGTTCTGTACGTATTACAAGCAGGATTAAAAACGGGTTTACCACAATCACACATAAGGATAAACAAGGCTTCTAGAAAAACGAATTCATGAGAGAGAATATTTAAAACATGAATGATGTTTTATACAAAAAGCAAAATATTCCTCAGTTGATTATTTTGACAAAGCGTTAGATTCAGCTGCATGTAAATTTATTGATAAAGAAATATGTTCTTTAAACATGGTTAATTGATGAAAAATATGATAAAATGTTTTTATTGTATATATTTCCTTATTGTTAAATTTACAGTTGGTTTGATATAAAAAGATGTTTAAAGAGGGAGACCCATTCTAATTATATATCTGTATCATGTGCATATAGATGTTAGTTCATATGAAAATGAAAAAAGACAGTAGCATGGGAATTAAAGAAGGTACTATATTCAGAGCTTTTTGCAGTATGCTAACGAACTCACACTTGATGATTCAGAAAATCTCTGACGTCTGCCATACAACTTTTATCTTAACGATATTACCATGTCCAAAAATGAGGTTCAGTGTGGATTAAACCAGTAACATTAAAAGTGTAAACAATTAATGGATAGTTAATCTTTCCATATGTGTGTGGGTTAAATATATACTATATATAAATATATACTGGCGGTAAAATGTTTTCTTTTTCGTCTGTCTCTAGGACATCCGAATTTTTCCAGTGAAAAACCAGTTGTACCTGATGTTTCTCGTTTTCTTTGTTATCGTTTGAGACAGAGACTTTATCTTGTTTTTATGGAATAAACTTTTGGCCATTATCGTGGTAACAGTCATGTGCCTAGGCTTTCCATATATTTTTAGTTGAAAAATTGCTCGATATCGCATTTAATTGCCGATGCATAAACATATATTGTTGTTCTTCAGTATCTCATTTGAATATTTTTATATATGCATGTTATTATTTTCTGAAAATATAAAGTTTTCATCGATAATATTATTGGATTGATCATTAATTTGGAGACTATACTGAAGCATATACCTGACAACAGGCACATAAACGCGTTCAATATTTGAAATTAATTGGAATATTGCTGGGAGTCAGTTGAAAATTTATACATTTGTCTTTTCTTCTCGCTCGTTTCTATTACTGAGTTTAAGACAGAGTTGTAAAAATACATTTTGATATGAAGCAAACGATTGAGAGAGATAACGCTAAAAATCAACATATACATGAAGACATTTTATTTGTTCAGACATTCCGCAAAATTGATGCTTGAAAGATATAGCTGAAAGAAGAAAAGATCATCTGAGGATATGTCCAAAAAAGTCTACTGTAGCGAAAATATGAGGGCTTCGGTTTTATACATACATACATACATATATATATATATATATATATATATATATATATATATATATATATATATATATATATATATATATATATATATATATATATATATATATATATATATATATATCTTGGAATGTTAGGACATTAAACATCAACATCTGAGATGTATGCATTGATCTTTGAAAGCTCACACGACAAAGCTTCTATACAAAGAACCGGAAAAAAACGGATTAGGCTCCAACACTCATTTTTCACATTTGCGCTATTTTGAAATGTAACAAATGGCTCAATTAACTGCATATATTTATTTATAAGTTACAGAATACACTGCTTTGATTACATTCTCATAAATCAAAATGTTAATGTCTAATTTATGCAATCATTTATATGACAATCGGTCGTTTGTAATGTAGTGCTTTTTTAAATCACGGGAGGCAAATATTTGTTGAAATCAGATTATTCGGAAACTGAGGATGGTGCAAACAATATTTGCATTAGAATAGTTAAAAAGTTGTGAATACTGTAAAAAAAATATCCACATTTGGCAACTCATGTGCATGTCGAATTAACTATCAAACTGTTCGTAGCCTTAAGCAATGTAGCAAAGAAAAAAATATATAACAAATTCATTATATTTAGTTTACAAGATAGTATTATTATTATGAATATTTCAAGAATACTGACCTACCTAGAAACAAATTAATAGTTTTATGTTTTTGACTAAAGGATTTAATTTTCACTTTCTTTTGAGACCAATTACGTTTCTTAAACTTTCCTGAAATTTAAACTTTTATGTTTCTTTCCAGTCCGTGATACCGATTCATTTCTTGGGATTAATGCCAGTGAGATTGCATTGGTGCTAGTGCTTTATATTGGAAAAACAATCTTCATTCCCTTCTTTAAAAAAATTAAAACAAATTGTGAACATGTCATTACCTAAATGATGAATATGTACAATACTGTCAGTTTCTGTGTTTGTTGTTGATTATATCTAACTGAGTTTCATACAAATATTTATCAGGAATAAAAAAAACACTAAAAACCTAATGTTACCAAGCGATGATTGGAAACATGTCGAGATTCAAATCCTTTATCGAAAGGAAACCATTTTATAAATCCGGTAACCAGAGCGTAATCTCGATTTGACCCTGCATTTTGAAGCATACTGCAATCACGATAAACATTACCTAATATTAAACATTATACATCTGAAGCAAAATTTAATTCAGTAATAATGTTACACTACACATTATTCACTCTTATTTAGACATGAATATTAAACGAAATTATATGACTTCCAACTGGAAGCACCATATAGTGTTGAAATTAAGCACAGTTCTATTTTATAATTATTGTTAATAAAATCTGTTTAAGTATCTATATCTAGAGGAATTCTTTTTTTCACTGGGTGACATTCACATGTTATGGCAAGCAAGGATGGACTTTGATGCAAAGAAAAATACAAACAAATGTTCACAAATAGCGGAGATCTATATCAAGATTTTATATCCGATATGGGAGATATATAAATGTTCAAGAAGTAAATTAACTTTATGCAAGTAAAGGATCGAGAGACACGTTATTACAGGTTGCTCGTTACGCAATTGAAAACAAATGACGTGCTGATTTTTGAACATGACAGCAAAACATTGACATTAAAAACACATTTCCTTCCTAGATGTTGTTGTTGTGGGGCTTAACGCCATTTTTCAGCACACGATAGGCTATGCATGGCTGCTAGTATTAATGGTGGAGGAAGGAACCCGGAAATCACCGGAAAGAGCCACCGACCCACGAGAAGCTACTGGCAAGCTTTCTCACATATCCACATTCGCCGAATCATAGACTCGAAAACCCACGCAGATAGAGGTGAGATGGCAGTGATCTGTAACGGACAGCGCTGAAGACCACTCAGCAACTCGGGGCCCCCTTTTTAGATGTATATCTGAAAAAAATCTTTTAAACGATGCGCGTGCTTTAAGCGAAATCAAATACCTAAAGCAAATGAATGTTCTTGTTCATTGACGAGTGGAAACTCAAAAGTTAGAAAACAGTTCGTACAGAAGCCCAGCAAATGAAAACATAAAAACTATCCTCGCAGCCTCTAACATTATAGGATATGGTTTGGTTTTGCTGTCTTATATATATATATATATATATATATATATATATATATATATATATATATATATATATATATATATATATATATATATATATATATATATATATATATATATATATATATATATATATATATATATATATATTACAGAGCACCATCTATCCCAATTCATTTCACTCACCAATGTGATCAAGATTATTTGCTACCAAACACTTCCATTGCTGTGCAACTAAATGTCCAAAGTCTAGTCAGAGACCACATGAATATCGCAATACCTTTTTAAGATATAAGCCTGTGTCATAACCTATTCTTTCTTGGAAATGGTATCTTCTATATATTCAGATAATATATGGTGCAAATTCCATTTGGATATATCCGATGTCATTAACGAAATCCTACAAATATACAAGCGTTTCAACAGTATTCATGAAAAAGTTATTGCATCACATTTTGCAAAATATATCTGAGATAACTGAACTAAAATTAGTAATCAATCTTGATGTCATTTTTCGTTGTATGTAGATGAAAATTGATCAATTGTAGTATCCTTTTTCCTGAACTCAGTAAGATTATTCAGTAAACTTCCCATATTTGTCTAGGCATTTGTCTAAAATTGGTGCAGGTTGGACATTACAAACACCATTTTATCCAGGAGATTCCATCAAGGAATGTTGCATTTGAACAGCCTTATTCGAACAGTTAAGGAATCATATATGGTTGAACGTAACAAATGTTTTTTTTTTTATTTTTTAAACATAACAATACAATCGAAACTCATTAATGGACAATTCAAGTCTTACGAAATTATATATATATATATATATATATATATATATATATATATATATATATATATATATATATATATATATATATATATATATATATATATATATATATCGTAGCAGAAGAAAAAAGCAGCTAAAGCACAGGAGGAATTTCATAATGTCTTTTGTCCAACATAAAGAACTGGAAAAAAAACTGATAAAAATTCGAAGACCTTTGAAATTATTGGGTACGTTCGTCAGTCTGACGAAATTCGTGCTGATAATGCACTTCATATTTCTTAATTACGTTGAATCTATCCCTGCAATGGCATTTCGATTTGAAAATCGATAAAGGGGCTCACTTAATTGTTTGTGAAAGGCTGATTTACAATTTCGTGCTAGGACCTCATGTGTTTATGCATGTAATAACAAGGGAGATTTATAGCCAAGGTTAATGCCAGAGATTAGAAGAATCAATGAGAAGGCTGTTGGTAAGTTCAAAGAAAAGACTTCTGATCGGGTAAACTAGTTTAGGACTATGTGGGACTGCGACATACAATGTACTTGATTGTAGTTAATGGCTCTACGAATACTACAAAGGTTCTCAAACATGTATTGCCAGTTCCGTATTTGATAGAACGACTTGCAAGTCCTTTCGCACACATTCACAGCTAGAAAGCTTTGTCTTCCAAATATGAAGACCACACGGCGATGGCCACAAACGTAAGGTATTGTTGTCTCGGAGAATAAGTGCATTCCCAAATCGTACCAAGTTGCACCAAGTTGTCAATCTTCTAAATCTCAAGTTGCATACATATACGGAAAACAAACTTTTTTCAGACCAGTTACAATGATGCCGCTTTTGAAACGATTCTCTGAGCAATTGTGACTGTTCTTGGATGAAATATTTTGACTGGTTTTAATCCAATCGAGCGTATAATGTCATTATTTGATGCTGTAGTGACTAATGAAATTTGTGATACCCATTCACAAGATTATTCAAAAGGCTAGGTCCTTGCATACTTGACGTCATTAGTGATTCTTGCAAATCCTGATGTCTATATAACCGTTCCGCGAATGTGCAATTAAATCTTTCTACAATAGCTTGGTCAAAATGTATATAAACGTGTCCAACATGATTTTTCACACGATGTTTGAACAATAGCACAGTAACAAATCCGATATATTCTTTACCAGGATCGACATAGAACAATTATGGTAATGTTAGTGGCGATGGTATGTTTGTTCGACTGCATTTGCAAAACATGCAGAATCGTTTAATGTTAACAACTCAGCTTGCTTTTTTGCTGACAAAATCGGCCATGATTAACTCGTACTGGTATAAGCACAGTTGTGCAATACGGTCTCGTACACGAGCAATCAGACGAGTTAACTGCCTCTTTAAATAACTTTTCCACACCATTGCACAAGCGGACTGTAGAATATTCTTGATAATGTGATACTGTTTGTGTTCATTTTTGTTTATATTAATATTATTAACTTTAAATAAGTGGACATTTGTCTGAAAGAAGCAGAGACTTCAATGGGCGAAGTCTCGCCACAAGAGTGTATGATCCTCTAATTGCATTCTTGGCTTTCATAAGTTTGATGTTCTATATTGCGACTTGTTCTCCAGCACCTGGTCATGCAATTGCATTCAAGTCACAAATGATATTGATATCGGCGGGTCGACGTGAAGGATTATCATATGATGATTAATAAGGAAGGTCAAGCGGGTAAAACCTAGTATCATGTGCTTGTTGGTTGCTAGAATCAAATCGTATATCTAAGTTTTTTTTCAGGTTCATACTACTTCTTTTAAGACTCTTTATTTTTTCACCAGGGTAGTTAATCCATAGCGTATCCCGTAGTATTGTTAATGTAGAAGCCATATCACTACAGCAGGTGTCAATCTCTATACATTTGAGACCGATGAATTTGAGTTTCTTTATTCCACATTAACAAGAGGTTCCAGTAATCGAAGATCGTCAATTACCTGTATTAAATTAGAATGTTTTTTCGCAACATGTTACATAAAATAAAGACAACATTGCATTGTTACATATTCTGAACTCTTCAATGAAATTCAAGGATAACTCTTTTGACTTTACTTCAAAGGCAGAACCTAAACCTTCCAAGCACGGGAACACCTGGTGTTGTTCATACAATCCGTGATTGTAATGTATATTTGTTCATATGTAGCTGGGATAGATAAACTAGCTAATGTCGTCAAACATCTGTATGATTTTCCGCAGCCTTTGTTTTGAAAATTATTTAAAACCAGTAATTTCCTAATCTAAATATGCGTTTATATAAATTTTTGTGATGGTTCGGAAAGTCCATGATTGTATTCTCGCTCCTATAGTGTATGATAATAAATTGTCTGAGTCGTGATGATGCACACATCTGCACAGGAAAAGCCGTACGTAGAACATTCTTTCAAATAACATGTATGTCTTAAATCAAATTGTCCCTGATCTAATCTGGATTTTCCATGGTCAAGGCATCAACGATGGTGATAGTTATGTGTCTGTTTTAGGCAGCGATAATCTCATCTGTAATATTCTATCATTCAAACTTTTTCTTTTTGGGATACTTGTCATCCATGACATACTGACAAGGGTTAAGATTAAGCAGGCAATGTTTATGGAAGTTGTATTAGCGCTTCTCTATCCACTTTACATGTTACAGATACGAGCATCACGGCTTAAGGAGGGCCGCTCTTTCACCCATGTGGCTATCGAATTCATCTTTTGCTTCTGTCCATTGAAAAGTGACCCCAAGTCTTAAGAGCCTATATTCATGTATGTCCAGGTTACTAAAAGCGCTAAATGTACTAATTTCTCAATCTTGAAACATTTAGTTATGGTATGATGTTAATTGCATTGACATGTGTGGCATTCATTTCTTTTGTATCCCTCTTTTAAAATAGTGCCTTATTTTATTTAGAAATAAGTACAATGATAACGGAACAAACTTTGTTTAGCTGTCGTAGCTAAGGTACTGAGAGAATAGGTCTGGTTCTTAAATTGTTGATATAATACATATTTCATTTTTTGAAATAATGTGGGGGATAAAATCAAAACTGGTGATGGGGTCCTCTAGAAACACCGTTCTGCAAATAAAGATCGGATCAGATTTATAGCATGCATTGTTCTCGGATAATAAAGGAACAAAAAACTTTGATCAATTATAGCTCGGGTTTTAAACACAAACCACACTGAGGTATAATTGTAATTTCTATGTCACATGACACCTTGTGATGCAATAGTGTTGCGGGCCACATAACACTTTTTTGGGGTTGGGTGGGCTGACTATGAGTATATGCAGTCTTCCAGTAGCGAAGATCAAATAGTCGAATTATTACTTATTAGTGTAATCAGAAGCTTAAGAAATTAGTGATTCATTGTAACCTACCATTCGCTTCAAAAATTGATCAATGTTTTCCTTTATGATACTAGCACAAAATGTAGTAAACGTTTTACTAGACTGCATCAAATATAAAATGTTGAGCTGAG